>JZLH01S0614054.1:50274-62994 GCA_001188425.1 Eucidaris tribuloides
TCTTTTGGATCTTGGCAAAAAAAATTCGTCTCCCCCCTTGGATTTGAAAAAAAAGTCACTACCCCCCCCCCCCCCGGCTGAGCGAGTTTTCGGCGGCTGGCGTGACCTAGAAAAATGTTGAACCTAGGATTTGGCCGCGGATGAACACCATCCTTGGCAAAATCCTGTGTACGCCTATGACTGTATGACGTTAACGGTTGGAATAAAGCTATCTCCGTCAATTTTTAAATAAAGGTTCTAAACAATTACGTTTTCGATCAATTTCCACTAGTTGTAATTTGTTTATACTTCACCAGTTCACCCTTAAATGTCTTCCCTTTCATCAATTTAAAATGAAAAACAACCGGCATTTTTCTATATGAGTTTTTAAAGAGAAGCATGTACCCACCGGAGGAAGCATTGCCATTCACTTTCTACAGCGAGCCGAGGCTGAAAACTAGTGAACCGTGAGATGCCTCGTGAACTGCCAACGATCTCGCTTTTCAGAGATTTCGGCCAGTCCCGCAAAAGCGGGAGTTTCCCTGACTGTTTATATGGCAGGGTGTGGAGAACCCAGTATACACTCGGGAACTATTTTCATCCAAATATTCACAAAACATTTATTTCTCGGTCAATTTAGGTCGTTCGAAGTTTAATTCATATGTTAAGTTAGTAAATCAGTGGTCTGTTCAGTAAAAATGGCTCAAGATTGATAAAAATCAAAATTAAACTGCAACTCATTGCTTAATGGTCTCCTGAAATGTCAACTGCAGGAGATCCAACGGGTCCAGAATGCTGCTGCCCGCTTAGTCATGAATGTAAGGAAACATTTTCACATCACACCAATCTTGAATGTCTACACTGGTTTCCAGTTGAAAAGCGAATACCTAATCTTCTAATCACTTTCCGAGCATTAAAGTTCTCTTCCCCACAGTACATCAACTCTCTCCTGAAAATCCACAAGCCATTACGTTCTGGCCTGCGTTCGTCCAGTCACCTTTCCCTGGTTGTCCCCAAATCAAGTCGAACATGGGGTGATAGAACATTTATTTCAGATGTCTGAGACCGTTGACAAATTTAAGAATGATCTGAAGACACACCTGATTAGAAGACTTATTTTAAGCTGACACTAACTGTGAGCGCCTTGAGCATCTTGTGAATGGATATGTTTGCGCGTTATGAATATCATATTATTATTATTATTATTATTATTATTATTATTATTATTATTATTATTATTATTATTATTATTATTATTATTATTATTATTATTATTGTCATCATTATTATTATTATCATTATTATTATTTGATTTATTACACATATTTCAAAAGGGATGTTTGCTTACTAGGGTCTGGTTTCCAATAAGACCATTTTCAAAATCACATAAAATACAATGTACGAACCCATGAAATAAAAGTTTGCATGAGTAATTTGCTCTAAAATGCTGCGAATATACAATGTATAAATAATCAATTGATAATTAAAATTTGAAATGATTAAATATCTTTAATGAACTAGAAAATCAACGAAAATAGGAGTTTTATTACCAATAAGTAACACGATTTAAATTGATGATGATGATGATAATAATAATAATAATTATTATTATGATAACAATAATAATAGTAATAATAATAATAATAATAATAATGATATGATAATGATGATAATGAATATTATTGTATTATTATTATTCATATTAATATCAATATTATTATCATTATTATTATTATTATCATGATGATGAGGATGATGATAATTATTATTATTAGTATTATTAGTATTACTTTTATCATCATGATCATTATCACCATCATCACCATCATATTTATAGGTATTATTATTTTTGATGTTGTTATTGTACTTACGGTAGTATCTGCAGGGCGCTACTCCCTTAAAAAGGTCGTGTGACATACAATGGTCGGCATGAAGTTAAGGATAGCATTAGGGTTAAGTTTAGAACCAGAGGTTAGAACCTCTGGTTACAACCTCCCGTTTGCTACCCAAAAATAGATTGTCAAACAATCCAGCTTATTCGAAAAAAAAGTCGAAAAAAGTTTAGTTTCATGCTGGGTCCATGATCCATCTACGAGTCGTTACAAGTTGTAAGTAAACACTGCCATCTATCGCCTTTTTCTGTCAGTAATAACAAGGGATTCCACAGCGTAAGTTGCATCAGTCTAAGTTTGATAAGTTTCAATGTTTGATGAGTAATTACACTAGTAATAAATGTTAATCTGTGACGTACTATCCTGGTACAACCTACAGTATATAGTTGATAAAGTTGCATACGCTATACATAAGTATTCAATAGTTATAATAATGACGATGATGATGATAATAATAATAATGATGAAAATGATGACGATAATGATTATTATCATCATCATCATTATTACTACTACTATTAATATTAATATTACAAATAAGTAACTAAATAAATAATAGTACCATAACTTATACTGCGGCTTTAAGTAGTAATGCTGATAATGCTAATATCAGGAGTTGCATAGTAGTGTATTTAAACATGCATGATAGTATATTAAAACATAAAAACTTGTTGTTTGATATGTATATCATATGTATGTCGTTAGTTATTTCATGTTTTTATTCACAGCAATAAATGATCGGCGTGGTCTCGATAATTAGAGCACAAAATGTGTAACAGGCTGGACGATGAGAATTTTATTTCCTTTCATTTAATTTCATTTTACACATTTCATTACACACATAAAATTAAAAATTATAAAATAACACAATACAATTGCAATAAAAAATACAACATAATGAGTCGTTTACGGATACTGGAAATAATTATGACTGTCATAATTACAGTATAAAACATTAAAATATCAATTGAAAATAATATGTAACAATTAGTTTTATTCTCATTCCATTCCTTTCATTTAATCATTTCTGATCATAACATATACACTGGAATGAATGCAAGACTTATTTTCAATAAATATTTTATAATAATGTATTTATATCTAATATGTATTGTATTTTACACAAATTTGTACTAAAATAAATGGGCTTTGACTAAATTTAAAGCATATGCGGATAACTGCAGATCTTATTAATAAGGTAAAGATTTGTTGTGCAACTAACAAAATGAAATTGATTGATCACAACGGTTTTTTTTTACTTCACAATTATCTTAAGGTTACTGGTTTTGGCGGTTTATGAAAATTCTGTTATTCCTGTTTCTTATTCGTTGATCGTTTAATGATTAATTTGGAATGTTTTCGGAGTATATTGTATATGTTATGCTTCCAGTTAGATTATAAATGAAATGTAGTTTAGAAAACGTACTAGTGTTCTGTTCATCTTTACTCCATTAAATATCTAATGAGTTCAATATTCAACACGTAGTTTATATTCAAAGTCCGAAAAGCGTTGAAGTCATTCTGGCCGTATAGTCAACTCAAACCAACCAAAAGTCAACACTGACCCGTTCATCAGACCGAAGTGGTTTAATCTCTTATCATGACAAAGGACGTAATGGTGTTACCCTAGCTTCCAATTCAACGTTTAGGAATGTTATTATTTCGTCTTACTTTCGTCTTACCTACGATAACGGTACACAAAATCCCCACTTTCTTTGTACAATACCCCCTTCCTTTAATGGCTAAAAATCACTCAAATTCTTTAAGCATTGTTGATCAAAATCGCTGTAAGAAAAGAGGTACATGTATGTAAGGATACAGCCTCAACTTCCGAAATAAGATCAATGAAAATGGCACGTAACACAACCGTTCCTTCTTCTTAAATGTATATAGTTGAAGAAAAATGACAAGCTATTAAAAAAAACTTAAAATTCCGTGAACGGAAAATCTCTTTGTCCATATTAAATTAACATTTTTGCATTTTGAATTAATTATCGTTCCGTTGTAAACATGGATGAGACAAGCAAAAAAAAAATAGAAAAAATAAATAAATGAATGAAATAAATAAATAAATGAATAAATGAATAAATGAATAAATGAATAAATGAATAAATGAATAAATGAATAAATAAATAAATAAATAAATAAATAAATAAATAAATAAATAAATAAATAAATAAATAAAATAATAACTAACTAAATAAGTAAATTAAATGGTTTTCAAGTCCAAAAGGAGAATGTTGATAGTTATATGGAGCGAAGGCGGGTGAGAAAAGCAAGCCCCCAAAATAAGTTAATAAAAAAACACACATTTTAAGTGCTTATCAAGTCCACAACAATACTGTTCTCATATTATTAATAATTTCTCTTTTAAAGGAGGTATTTTTTTTTTGCAAAAGGGCGGTGTTTGAACACCCTAAACACCCTATCGCTGCGCATATACCTGTAAATATAGCAGCTTCTGCACTTTGAATGCATCTTCTGTCAAACATGAAAGTAAAATAAAGGTCAGTTCTGATTACTGGTTTGGTTCTTTCGGAAATAACTTAATCAATTAATGAAATTATTTATTAATGACAGAGTGTTTCCTCATGCTAGTTGTGAATTTCATTGATGATATGTAAAGTCCCTGCACATGAGTCTCTCTCTCTCTCTCTATGATATTTTGACTATGTGGATTTTACGTATATGCACCGGGTATATGCAACATGTGGAAGTTTTGCGGTAGCTATAACAGTGTATCGAGATTGAAAAGAAAACAGAGGTGCAGTTGAAATATGTATAAATGCTATTGCAGGTTTAGTCATTTGTCTTCATAAAGACGGAACGCCAAGTGTAATGCAAGCTATAAGGAACATGTATTGCAGACACTGTTTGCATATAGTTCGCGTTAAGCTCAAAACCCAACAACTCATGGGGGTATCAAGTTGAGAATTTTACTTACAGGGGAAAAAAAGAAATCTCAAGATCAAACGGTACTGCGTGGTGTACGATTATCGCACCGTCACACAACTGAAATTCAAAGTACACTAATCGAAACGCACATTTTGGGTGGGGACACACTTTGTCGCTAGGTGATACGAATGAGCTTCCGGTATGAGTTCGTAAGCATGGTTAGTCTCTTCGCCGGTCGTTGTAGGCCTAATATTTGCGTATCTTCGATTTAGATAATAGACAGACGTGCGTACCTTGCATGTCTACACATACACATTTACAGTAATATGCCAACGTATGTTTATCAAACCATAGAATGCATGGTTTTAGTACTTTACGCCATAAGCTTAAAGTAACCACACATTTAAGGCAATTTTATGGACACTATTTTGACAAATTTTACTACTGTGACATGTTCATTTTACATCAAAGCATAAATGGAAGTTTTAATCATCGCATCGGTTTCTCGTGTTGAGAACTAGACTCTCAAAACAAACGAAAGAAAAAAACAAACGAAGAAACAAACAAACAAACAAAACAGAGTCATATTTACTGTTTTAAAAAAGTCTTTGAGGATATCAACATGCAGGAAAAGGGTCGGATTTTTCATCCAGAGTTGGTAAGATACGAAGCAACTCGAGGTTAAATCTGAACCCGTATAATCTAAACAACAATTTTTAATTCAGTCTGACCCAACGCATTTTAGGGAGTGTGATCATAACCAGAATTGCTTTAAAATAATAATCAAAACGTGCAAGGTGCGACATTTTCTCTGCGTTAAAAGGCCAAAAAGGTGATAAATTAGTTTCTGTATGATTATATTTTGAACTTTATAATAATGTCATTTATGCGATATGACACTATGGAGATTACTACCTCTATGATGACGCTCAAGATGATGTAGTTTGCTTTCTTTCTCATTAGATAAAGAGCTGAATTAAGTTATCATTATATTTATTATTACTATAGGAAAATATTCCAACATTATGATGAAAAACAATATACTATCCAGAATCTTTTTTGCCTGTCTACAAAACCACTCACAGTATACAAGACGAAGATTCGAAAAAGCAGAGGCGTCGATCCTGGGTGGGGGGGGCGGTGGCAGGGCGGCGATCGCCCCCCAATGAAAATTTCGGGGCAAACATATCAATTTGCCCCCCCCCAATAATTTTGAACAATTTGAAAAATTCATATATGTGTAAAAGTGCCAAATATATGTTTTAAAAAGCATTGGAAAGCACTATAAAAGCATTAAACATGGCATAAAAATACGATTTCACATACAAAATTGCAAATTTTTCAGCGCGCTTTGCGCGCAAATTCTTAAATTAGCGCGTGGAGCGCGCCGAAAATTTTGGACATTTTTTTTCCACTTTTGCCCCCCCCCCCCGATCCGAAACATGGATCGACGCCCTTGCAATGGAGTGACCCAGGGTGGAATAAGTTTCATGAACAGGCGTAGATATTTCAATAAAAAGGCGGACAAAGAAAAAGTAAATTCATTATTCCTTTGGTTTTGCAGTTTTTTTTATTTTTTCAATGTTTGTTAATTTTCTTTTAGCGAAACAAATGCTTTAAGAACTAGCTTGTTAATTGACTTCACCAATGTTCTTTTTCGGACTTAATGCTATTATTCCCACAACGTTTTTGCCTCCATTTAAAACAAACCATCATCGAGTGCTCTTAGATTAAACAGCCATTTTCGTAACTATTAGCTAAGGCCTCCATTTTTCCATTTTACAAACTCAAATTCCGTTTTTCAAATTATCTTTTTTCCGCGATTTTCGGCACTACTCAAAATCACGTATATAAACACCATATATTACCACAAATTTCACCCATTTGGCGTGCTAACACAATTTTTTAATGATTGTAGCCAGGTTAGCTTGAGTGAAATGGAGCAGCCGTAGTTATGGTAGTGAGAAAGACGGCCGGCAGAGGGGCCTGCAGAGGGATTTGCTGGGGTCATTTGAGTCACTTTAATGCTTGCGGTAATGGTATTATTTACTTGAAAAAAGGATTTTAGACATTTTAATATTTGTTTATTTAGTAATTTACTACCAATTTTAAGGTTATTACTTCAGTATTTCACGATTCCCATTTTCCGCGTTACAATTCCAATTTCCGCGATTTTTCTCCATTTTCCGTATCGCGGTATAATGGAGACTTTACTATTAGCCAACACCACTGTCCGTCTCTTCGAAAGTTTAGTCGTGTAATAGCTCTTTGGTTCTACAAACTGGCCGTTCCTTTCACGTCACCGCAGAAAAGTCAATATATACGCACACTCAGTAAACATCGAACCGGATTAAGTTGGTTTAGCGTTCCTCTCGTAAGACCTGTCCACAAGGGGGTTAACATGAGTTCTGCGATGCTGTAAGCTGTCATCCAGATTATGAAATCAGATGGAGTGATATAATTTGAATCGTTTAGACCGCGAATGGAGAGGTTCGAGACCCATACACCTTCGGAAACAATCTGCTATCGATGGATATATAAGCTGTCATATATGATTGGATTACTATTCAATGGGATGCGGATTTTTCGCGGAGGAGAATTTTATATAGCGTCTTAGCGCGTGGAACATTATATCTCTATTTATTGTACATATTTTCAAGATTTATATTTAATCGAATTATAGGTTAGATAAAAACATGGCTGATAGTGGTAAAATGAACTATTTTCCGATGTTTGACCCGGGTGACCCGGGAGGAAATGTTCAGACACCATCCGTTCAGAGGAAAGGTCGTTCATGGCTACAATTCCCGACAATCTTTGCATTATGGATACTCTTTATGATCTTTTCGCAGTGTGCTATTTGCAGTACAACGCTTATACTGGCAGGTATGTACATTTACACAAAAAGTAGAATCTTCTTTTTTTAAGATTTGAAAATAGATAGATATATATTTTGGGAATCCATGGAAAGTACTATAAAAACATTTACGAAAATTTACCGGAAATATAAAAAATGACATAGATATCTCTAACACACAAACATATCCATCCAGACGTTAGTGCCATAAATCAAAAGATTATTTCGACTAAAAAATATTGGTACTGATTTAAAACCATTATGACACAAAAAATGTTAAAGAAATTTAACGCAAAATACGAACGTGACAGCTTGTCGAATCAATGACCCATACATTTTCCTTCATCTTTAGCACAAGAAGTACAGGCCCCGGGGTCAAAATCACCCCACAATAATGTCTTTTTCTATGCAGCTTCTGGACTTTCCGACCGAGTATTGAATTACATACATACACCATGATTTTCTGGGTGAAATTAATATAATTTGAATCATATTTGACAACACATATTTAATAGAATTGAAATTGTATTTGACCATACATTATCTGGAAAATAGACAAATAAAGCCCAAGTATTTCATAAAGTTTTGGTCGAACGACAAATATTAATCATTTACAAAGTGTGGTAGAGTGACGTCACACATGAAAAAACAATATAACCCAAAATTTTTTAAACTGAAATTTTGTAATGTTAAAAGGTAATTGAAATAGTAATCTATTGTCACCCTAGACATCAGAAAACAACATCAAACCTACTGAAAATTGTTTATACATGTAGTGACAAATTACGATGTTTAAATTAAAAGAGAGCATCTAGCGGCATGTACATTTCTTATGGGAAATCTCGTGGTCCCCCCCCCCGAAATTTTACATTTTGAGTAAATTCTCAATAATAGGAGAGTTTCAGGGAAGTAATAGATTATATAGGTGCACATGTATCTAAAAACATAATTTGCAGAGAATTTCATTCTTTACCATTTACGAAAATCATACTTGGGTTCAAAAAAAAATTATCGATTTTGAAAAGGGGAAATATTTCAGAGCAAGTGATTTTCACGGCATTTATAGATGTAGGTTCGGAAGAGAATTTCATTTTAACAATTTACCAAAACTATACATTTTTACTTCCTTTAAGGCAAGATAATGATAAACTTTTGAACACCCCATAGTTATGCCAATTAAAAAAGAAACAATGTAATTGTTTCATTATTAGATTCATTTTATTCACTAATGCTGAATAGGGAAAAATTGGCCGATTTGTGTATTTGATCTTAATATAAAGAAATCTGTCATCATTAAAACTAAACGGACTAATTGGAAAACACATGATAAGGAAGTTATTAAAGCTGTTAATGATTCATGTACATTCGAAAAACAAACTAGTCAATTCCAATAGGAATTTTTCAATCGGGGACTTACGAGATTTCTATTAAAAATCTGATCAAATGTTGAATAGATTCAACATTTGATTGGAATCTAGTAAAATATGAAGCGAATCTATTCGTTTGATCAGATGTTTGAATAGAACTCGCGTAAATCCCCAATTGAAGCAACTCCTATTCAAATTGATTATTTTGTTTTTAGAGTGTACGATAACAAAACCATTCCTTCTCAATGAAAATTTAGGCGTAATTCTGTTTTTGACAAGGTAGTTTTTAAATAAAGCATGCATATCACGTTATGGTATATCAACACGTGATATGGTATTAGGTACTTATAAGGCACTTGAGTTGACTTTATAAAAATATCAATGAGACAGAACTTGCTTCTTTTTCTCAACTTACAAGCAATATCACGAATTTGATTCCCTTTTATTACGACCATATAACCTGTCTTCCGATCAATGTATTATATTACTTATGTTTTAGTTATAACAGAGGCGTCGATCGGGAGGGGGGGGGGGGTCAGTCTCCACCCCAACAAAAATATGGGGTGCAAACATATCGATTCCCCAATAATTTTAATAACGTGAAAAAGTCGTAAATGTAACACAAAATACGAAACATTTCTACCTTTTTCTTCCTTTTGCCCCCTCGCCCTCCATCCGAAAAAATAGATCGATGGCCCCGAGTTATAGTAGTACATGAACCAATTCATACTGCGTACCACAAGCATAATGTCGATACTTGCAAAAATCAGGATTGCTTACTACCTTCATTCTTATTCATGTATCATGAATGCCACGTATTTTCAGTTTCAATATCTCTCAAATATTTATGATATTTGAAGAAGTATGAATGGGAGCATTTTGTTTTTTTGTCTAAAGCAATAACCATGAAATGCCAGTGAACAAAACATTTCTAAACTGTATGTAATGGAATTTGTGCATATCCCTAACAATACGTTTTGTTTTCCGGAGATCTCGTCTCGCTGAAAAAGGCGGTGTAAAATTTACGCCCATGGTCATGCTTAATATACATACCAGGCATGCTGCTGAATTCCAACTCTTCACTTCACATATTTTTAGACAAGGAAGTAACTTCCTTCACCCAAATATAATTACCAGCTTTATCAGCAAGAGTACCTAACATTATGTTAATTAATTTTGGCAACATCTCAAATATTTAATACAGTGTGTCCCAGAAAAAAGGAAACCGGATTTCATGGCAAAATTATTCTATCATAATGAATAATTTCCTCAATAAATTAGGTATAATTGTGAAGCTCTGTTCCTCTTCTTTCATTTGATACCTAACTTATAATTCATCGTTCGCGCATTATTGAATTAAAACAATGGATATTGGTGCTACCAAAATTTCATTTGCACGCGCATATTCCATCTTTAAGTGCATTTAAATGGTAGCAAATGCACTTATTTTTTAAAAACAAAGAATGGCATGAAAATTCATAATTTCTTCTTTTATCTGACACCTCATGCTTAAAAAATGAATAATGTATGCCGGAGAACAAGTAAAATTAAAACATGCCTGTTTTAGCCGTGATTTTTAGAATGAATACATTTTGAGCTATCAGCGGTAATTAGAAGCAAGATGTACAAAAAGATTCACGCACGGCTGACTTCACACAATATCTTGCTCGGGGTACAACAATAGGCTCCGAATACATGTTCGGCGAGGGTAACTTCCTTGGTTGCTGGCTTGCCAAAGGGTGCGCGAGGGAGAACGAGGAGGTGAGGAGTGGAATGCAGTTTTGGAAAGCATTTCCTGAAACAAAGCATCTTTTTCAAATTGGTCCTTCTTCTTACGCCTGCCATCGCTGTATTTTTCAACAAAATGTGGTATCCTATGAAAGAAGATAAAAACAGGCTTTTTAATGATGTCCTTTGATATTGAAAATATTCTGAATGCGTCCAAGGATGAGAGTTTGAATTTCAAATTTGCTCGTGCAAATGATTTTATACCTATCTCCCTTCTGATTGTCTTTGCTCAGTCATGCGTTAATGGAAATCTCTGAGACTGGTATCAAATTAAAGAGGAGAAAATATGCTTTCCAACTATGTACGATTTTCTTGTCATATTTGTTATTAATATATAAAAATATCTTCATCAATCTCGGTTTCCTTTTTTCTGGGACACACTGTATATTAGTATAGTTTTCACGTAGCAAAAAGTTGCCTTAAAGATTGTGTTAGGGATGTGCAAGTTCATTATTTCCCTTCATTATCAATACCAAACGGTAGTTTAGTACTTACAAATGGTGTGTTGAAAGTTTGAGATCCATACGTCATGAATTTGTTGTTTTATGAGGAAAAACTAATAACGACATGTTACCAGAATGTTGTTCTTTCCGTGAGTTTAAATTTTGCTGAAATTGTGAATCGCAGGTATGTGTACCATCGCAAAACCAGAGGAGCGCACTGATTGGTTAAACGGCTAACCTTCGCACGACCTTCAGCTAACGGCTGATCGGACAATTTTGGAACGGCCCGTGCACGTCGACGTCACGGATTTTTTTTAAAGACTTCAGAGTCATCTAGAAAAGGATGAAGTTTAACCGTCCAGATATTCACCAAAACTCAATATTTTACCCCAAGTCTCTATGAGAGGTGTTTATTTATATTAATCTTCACATTGGATATGATTTCAGCTGATTTTATTCATTTAGATGTTTTTTGACGTGCAAATCAATGACACAATCTTTAAATAAGCAGAGTGCGTAACTCAAACATATATGCGAACACAAATGCCTCATAAATAAACCAACAGGTGCAGATTAATAACAGGTGCTTCTCACTGGGTTGCAAAGAAAAGATAATTATAAGTAGGTAGGTCAAATTGTTGTGATTATTACAAATAACACTAATGCACCTTTTTCCTTTCCACATTCACAGCTGCCGCGGAGGAAAGCACGACGTATCCTCCTTCAACACCACACGAGTCGTCCACCGATTATTTTTATCGACTCGTCAACGTATCGACATCAACGCAAATCGGTTGGAAAACTACTCCAAGAGAGCAATCGGATAGTCAAAATGTTGCAGCAACTTCACAAGTTCCGTCGGAGGAAAATACTGCAACGAGTACAGTTGGAGGAGAAAACACGTCGGGCGCCACAGACTCGGATGATTCTACTGATACACCCGTATCATCAGAGGTATCATCAGAGATCAGCACAAGGCAAGATGGAGCTATCAGAAGTACTGACCAACTAGATGGAAATACACGTTCTTCCTCTGTTACAGATGAAGAAGATGTTGCCGCAACACAGGACAACCGTGCGTCAACAGACAGTGGTCACGATGCTGTCACCACCGTTGACAACATCGCAACGACCACGTCTTCACTGACCGAAGAACGGAAATCATCTTCATCTAGCAATGTGGCTGCGACTACCACACAAATTATATCAGAAACTTATGACTCTATGACAGTGGCGACCCAAGCAAACACTGCTGAAAGTGTTGCTGGCACTGTCCAAATTACAGCAGAAACTGATGCTGCGACAGCAGAACCAGTAACTCTGACAATAAGCGAGGCTCTTACGACATCTTTGTCAAGCGATACTCCCGAAACGTATGGAGGGATGGCGGGGAAAACTCATTCCGCAACAACACCACAAGGCTCACAAACAACCCGTGAACCTATAACATCTCTAAAAGTATCGTTAAACACGGGTTTTTCTGACGATTCTGTATCAAC
>JZLH01S0614054.1:89292-99329 GCA_001188425.1 Eucidaris tribuloides
ATATTCAATCAGACTCAGGTGGTACTGAATGTAACCCCAATACCAAAACAACTTACTTCACTGCGCGACCAAATAAAAATGTTAATGGACAAACCATATTGAGGCACTTGAAAAATTGTTCTCAAAGCACAAATGCCGGTCGAAACTGAACCGTATATATAACTAAGTTATATATCTAATCATTGGGCGCAAATCCCGCAGGAACCTATTCAAGTAAGTCGGGGGACACTATTTTGTTCCCCCCCACATGACAGATTCTACTGAGGATTGGCCTTGTTAATTTGTATTTTAAAAAAGGTGTTATTGGTTAATTTTTTTTTTTTTTTTTTTCACTGGAGAGCAAGAAACGGGCTGGCGATACATGTAGCTGAATAAAGTATAATCTTTTAAATAAGAACCCATACTAACTGAACACCAATTGCTCATTAACGTAATATAGTGGTATTTTTTATAATAGAATAAGCATATCGTTGACGGAATTTTTACTGCAGAAACTTTAGAACATGTCTCATTCCTAGAATAGAATCTCAAAAAAGACTGCTTTTAATCATAATATTTCCTTTAACTCAGTATATGCAAGTATTACTTGCATTTTAAAGACGACTGTTGAAGACTGTTAAAAAAATGTCGAATTGGCTATCTGAATATCTGACAGTGTTTGAATGGACAAATAAACACCATAAAATCAAAAGTTTGGACAGTTCTGCTGTGGGGGAGCACTGGCAATATGTGCAGATACAAGATTTGCACATTAATAAATCTAGCCAACAGGAAATTCTATCAACACAGAGCCTATGGGGAATAACTGAATGGTCGCTCAATGATTTTCACTTTTGTAAAGCACCTTAATTATCGTTTTAAACTACGAATATTTCAGGCGCTTCATTTTTTAACTTATTTCAGAGAAATGTAGCATGGGAATCATGAGCTCAGATTTTTTTTTACTGGAAACATTGTATTACAATTGCCTTATTAAGCTACGTTTTAACTTGTAAACATATTCGAGAATAGCTCTAATAACACTTAATAATTAATCCATACCATTAAGTATTGACTTTAATACAACAATGTCGGTCGGCCACATTCACATAAAACACACCTTATCCTAAAGAGATTAGAATCTTGTTAACTTTTGCTAAATAAATCTTTGCTCTTCATTTTATGATTATGTAAACAGAATAATGGAAAACATCACAACACACCCAACACACACACAACACACACAGACAGCAGACGGCGCACGCGCTCACACACAGACGCACACACGACAACACACCACAACACAACACAACAAAAACCGATAGACCTTCTCGTTTGAACCTTTACAAGCCTCTCTTCATACATCATGTTCTGAACACTGCGTTTATGTTTCGCCATACTATAATTAAAAATTGTCCAACTGTATACCATACACCTGAGTTTGTTGCTACGATTGCAGAATGATTATATGTAAAGTGACAGTACGTAAAGAGGCGTTATTCCTCCTTTTCCTTTTTATTATAATGTGAATTTAGCAACATTTTATGAGCACTTTCTATCTAAATGATAGTTATTTGCTACTGAATACAAACACTCATATAAAATGAAGTGAAAATCAAGAGGTTTGAATACAATTTTTGAGATTTGATTATACAATTAAAGCCAAATGTGAAGATTTTTCTTTGTCACTATTTGAAAATATTATTTCATTTTACAAAAAACCTGCCATCACACTTTCATTCACATCATAAATGAAAAAACAATTAAAATTACTATACTTTAATCGCGTGGGTCCAATCTACTTATATTGGCAAGTATGTTATCATTGTATGTAAGCCAACAGAAGCAATGCAGAACAATGAATGAGAAAACATAACGTTAATTACGAGTCCTTGTTTATTATGGGGACTATGTAGTGTTCAAATCTGAGGCGATTAGATTGCGTGCATGAGACAGAAGTCACCGCGACAGTGTCACTAAGTTAGCATATCTTTGTTACAGGATTTCATATTCATTTTTTTATACCACAGAACTTTTTTCATTTATTAATATCGCGCCCTCTGATGAAAAGATTTATTACAAAGAATTATGTTTCGTGTATTTCTAGGAGGAAGATGTTTGTGTTTGTGCTGTAGTTTCGTGAAAGTATATAGAGAATAAAAATCCTTTCATTAAAAGAAGTATGTTCTTTTTAAATTCGTCCAATGCAGGTCAATTAGTATTTGTTTTTAGTTTTTATTTTCCTTGTCAAATTGCTCTAACAAAACTGTATAATATAATTAATATAGGACAAAAGTATTTAAAAGCCTAGCGTTAGTAAAGATAAACAATTTTTTAAACTGTATGTATATAGGAAATAAACCTAGTTTAAGTGCTTTACATGAGTAGTGCTTTTTCACACAAGTGAGTAATCAATCCTCTGCCCGCAAGAATTAACCCTCAAAATGTTCGTTTAGTTTTTATTTAAAAATTGTAGAACAACACGTGAAATTGGCTGCCTACTAAAAGTAACTTATTACTGTTAATTCTATTTGACATTTCACACTTTCCATTTACAGAATATTGCACCAAATCTAGGCTACACATCCTTATTATAACGCTCCATGATGGATGTTCTAAAGTTCTACTTATATACATTGTATTGATAACATTAACTTAAATTATGTGAGATATTGGCGCAGGAAAAGACAATAAATCACCAAAAATGACTATTGATCTTAATTAAGAAGTCGATATTTATCGAGAATCCCCTCTTTATAGGAAATATGATATGTATACAGCTTTATGTACTACAAAATGATCAATCTTGTATACATTCTTTCTTTTCTCCAACATGAAAATTCTGTACTAGCCTCCATTAGAAACAGGAAAACGTATTATGGGAATCAGCAAGAGGACAACACAAACAGACTAGAGACAAGTCATTTAGATGCACCTCGTGAAATAGTGCAACTGACAGTCTATCGAAGTGGTAACTTAAAGAACACAGTGCCTGCAGTCAACAGTTACCGGGGATTCCAGTCAATCACAGCTTTGAACCAGAACCGTTTGTAATATATATCAGACAACAAGAAAGAAGGATAAGAAAGTTCAAGTCAAACATTGAGCTTCCAGCAAGCTAGTTATCAAGCACACCATCTCGTGAAGACATGTCACCTCTACGAAACTATTTGATGACTTAGAAGTCTGTCGAAGGCGACAACTCGAGCAAAATCACCAAGCGTCGGAACAGCAGAGCCATTCCACAAAATATATGTACATGAAACAAGTGTTTCCTGAAAGCTTCGGGGATTCTTTCTACTCGATTAAAAACTGAGAAATCCTGCGGAATCGACGGCAATATCTGTGATTCATAGGTAGGATGTACAAGCGTCTTCCTCATTGACAACGACTGTCATTTTACAAGGGAGAGTAGAGCAACAGTGCACAAAAACACAAGGCTTCCAGTGCTACGTGAGAATGAGTGATTCACATAGAGTAACTCCTGATGTAAGCACTTGAAGTATTAAATACAAGAAACACAATTTCATCCCTGTTTCACAAGCCTGTCCAGTATAACTACCACTTTCATCATCAGCAGGAGCCTACAGAATCGTCGAGCAAGTCGAAACTAGGTCTCGCCTACCATGAGTACGAGGGTTCAGTGGAAGGTTTGATGTCGCTCTACAAGTGTTGAAACAACACAGTCAGGAAGGCTGTGGTAAGATGTTACCTCTTAGTAGAGGTAGCAGTGAAACACCTTCACTGTGTTTGCATCAAGAAACAACGGCTTTTCCAACGATCATCGGACATTTACAATCCCTCAGCCAAGCCACAAGTTTTCAGATTTACCAGTGTGTGGAAGCCACATTACAGCTGCAAGCAGGTAAGAAAACAATAAATACGTCAGCAACTTCAAAGAATACGAACACCTCTTTCTTGAATAGTTACAATTGTGGACGGAAGCATGTTCATCTCGTACAAGGTGATACTTTCATCTTCCAGGTATAATACGTCTGCGTTGAAAGACAAACATTTGATACGGGCAAGACTTGTCGACAAATGATGCAGCGTTTCAAATCACCACAGTGCGCCAACACCAGCAGAGCAGTCTCAGCAATACCAGGTGCTTCTGTCGCCTTTGTATTAGCCGACAACAGTACTGAACCACTCGCTGATATTTCAACGAGATGAAACAAACGAGTCAATGCTCCACGCCCAAATCAAGGTCACTAACAATGCTGGGTGTCCAAGCAACAACAAGTGAAGCTCCACTGCTGTCACACAATGGAACACAGAAATGTAACAACTTTTTTGAAAAATATTACTCCGTCGTCAACGAGTACTAATAGCAGTTAGGAGTAGTATCTCCGTCTGTACACCAAAGCGTTAGTCCATGATATAACATCCAGATCAACGTACAAAAAGAGAAGTAACATCCTTGTTCCACAAAGGAGTGTCAGTTTATAACGACATCGTTCTTCATCAGTCAGAAGTACAGATATCGTCGAGCCAGTCCGATACAGGACTCGTCCTACCATAATGTCGAGCGGTCTTCTGAAATTTCTGATGTTCGCTCGAACAAGTGTTGAAAAAACCCAGGCGTTTTAGAACGGTTGGTGAAGATGTAACTACTGATGATGTAAGGAAACCGACATCCTTCGCACTGTTGCAGTCAAGCAAACAACGGCATTCTCCGACATCGGACACGTCAAAATCCCTCTCTAAGCCAGCCACAAGTTCTGAGATAACATGTGCTGGAATCCATCCTCTACAGCTGCATCAAAGTAAGAGAAGACGAAACTACGGTTACATCTTCAAGAATACGACCACTTTTTGAAGTAAAATTGTTAGATATGGAAGCATGTTTACTTCGAGTACAATGCGAACTATCTCCAGGTGGAATACGTCAGGTGAAAGTACAGATCTGATGTAAGCGAGACTCTCGACAAATAAGTGCAGGGCTCACAACACGCTCAGTTCGACTCAACACAGGCGAGGCAGTTCCAGCCAATGAACAGTGTGCTTCGTCGCCTGTAGTAGGACAACCAAGTATCTGAAACATCTGATTATTCCACACGAGATCAAATCAACGAAGCCAGCTCGACGGCCAAATCAGGACTACAATGCTGGTGTCCAAGCAACAACAGTGAAGATTCCACTGCTGTCACATCAAGGAGAACACACAGAAGATGTCAACAAATTCTGACAATGTACGCCATCTTCAAAGATACGATTGCACGAGAGTACTATCTCCAATTCAGCACACCTGATGGCTTTACAGAGAAGTAAACCATCAAATCAAAGTACAGAAAGAATACACCCTCTGATTCAGCAAAGAGTGTAGATTTATAATACACACTTTAATCGAGCAGCAACAAGTAACTACAGTAATCGTTGAGCATATGTCGGAAACCAGGATACGCCGTACTATACGTACCAGTGTCTCATGGAAGTTCGGTATTCGTTCGACGAGTTTGAGACAACCCAGTCAGTACAACGGCTGGTGAACGATGTCGACTACTATGAAAGGAAGCGCGAAACTCCTTCACTGTTGCTAGTTTAAGAAACAACGGCATTTCCTACGACATCGGAAATGCAAATCCCTCTAGCCAATCAAAGTTCTGAGATACTACCACTGTGCTGGAATCTACATCTACAGTTGCAGCGAGTAGGAAACAAAACTACTGTCATACATCTTCTAAAAATACGTACATCCTCTATCTGAAGAAGTACAATTTGTGATGGAAGGCTGTTCACTCAGTACGGATATTCATTCATGTGGAACTAACGTCAGTGGCACATGTAAACGAAATCATATGAGTACAGCGAGACTCTCGATCAAACAATGCAGGGCCACAACATCGCAGGTTGCACCCCAACACAGCGAGCAGTCAGCCAATACCAGGATCTGTTCGTCGCCTGTAGTAGCGACAACAGTAGCTGAAACATCCTGATTTTCCACCGAGATCAAACAACAAAGCAAGTTCTCAACTGCCCAAGAATTCCAGGTCGCTACCAAATGTGGTATCCACAACACAAGTGAAGTCCCTTGCGTGTACATCCAAGAGAGAATACAGAAGAAGTAACAAGTTCTGACAATTACGCCGTCGTAAAGAGTACATAGCAGAAATAGTATATCTACGTCAAGTACACCAGACAGTCGTTAGTCCTGATTAACCATTCAGATCAACGTACAGATAAGATAGAAAAAAAAAACTAGGTAATCCTCTGTTTCAAACAGCAGTGTCAGGTATAACTACAGTTTTCTTTCATCAGACAGAAGCTAAAAGTATCGTGAGAAGTCCGATACCAGGAACTTGCGCTAGTCATAAGTACGAGTGGTCTCTGGAAAGATCGGATGTTCGCTCGACAAGTGTGTGAAACAACACAGGCCGTTACAACGGGCTGGGTGAAGATGTCACTACCTGATTTAAGGACCACTGACACTCGCTTCACTTATGCAGTCATGGGAAACAACTGAGTTGCCTACGAACATCGGACACTACAAATCCCTCTTAGGCCAAGCCAAATTCTGACAAGACTGCAGAGCTTTGGGAATACGCATCCACAGGTGAACAGTGAAGAGAGACGACAGCTACTGCAACAAATACACGATAATGCGACACATCTTTCTGAAAGTCATATGGAGACAGAAACACTGGTTCAACTTCAATAAAAGGAGCTGTCATTCCAGGAGTGAAATACGTCAGGTAAAAGTAAGAATAATTGAGTACAATGCGAGACTCTCGACAAAATAATGCAGGGTCAAACACTTCAGTTGACTCAACACAGCCGAGCAGTCAGCAGATTACAGGTGGCTTCGTCGCTTAAAGTAGCGACAACAGAGCTGAAACCACTCAGATATTCAACACGAGATGAAAAACGAAGCTAAGCTCAACGGGCCCAAAATCAGGTCATACCAATTGCTGGTGTCAAGCAACAGCAGTGAAGTTCATGCTTCACATCCAAGGGAACAAAAGAATGACGTCAAATTCTGACATGTTACCCATCTTCAAAGAGTCGATGGCACAGCAGTAGTAGCATCTCCGATCAGCAAACCTGATAGCGGTTATCTCATAGGTCACCACTCCAGATCAAAGTACAGACAGAGACTAGATACATCATCTGTTTCAAAAAGCAGTTGTAATATAAACATTGCTTTCATCATCAAGCAGCAGCAGCAGCTATCATAATCGTTGATGCACAGCTCGGAAACTAGGACAGTTGCCTACTATAGTACTGAGTGTCTCTGGAAGTTCGGATGTTTCGTTCGACTGAGTGTTGACGACAACAAGTGCAGCGTACATAGCGGTTGGTGAAGATGTCACACTTATGTTAAGGAGCCAGCGAACCTCTGTCACCGTTGCATTCAGGAAACAACGGCGTTCGACGACACATCGGCATTATAATTCCTTTAGGGAAAAAAAAAGGCACAAGGTCTGAGACGACAATCCAGTGTAATTGAAAGGGCCTGCATCTCACCAGAGGCAACAGTAAGAGATGACAGTCTACTACGACAAATGACACAGAATCACGACGCCTCTGTTGAAATACAATTGTTGATCTGAGCATTTAGCACATTGGTGTTGGAACAACTACAATGAACACAACAAGTAAGGCCCATGAGGGAATTTATTTTAATTAATCCATTTAGAATCTTTTCTGAGATTAGTACGTTGTCTACTCTAATAGAATTGAGGTACTTAGCCAAATCTCATCTGTGAACAATTAAAAGTATATGCAGTGATGTGGCGAGGGTAGTGGTAATGGTTTATCTGTTTTTCAGTGATTAAAGTTTTGGCGATATAAAAACCGGCTTATAGTTAAAGAATCATCTATCTGTAAATGTTCTTCAAATAGCTAACCTGTATTAATGTCATAGTCTTTGCCTCTGAGGGACTCAATGCAGATTGGTATTGCAAGAATTGTGATTATTGTATATATTTTAAGCTAATAACTTTAAATTACGATTATTATTCATCAATTATTTATTCTGTATACTTTTCAGGTTCGACGACATTCGAACTGATTTTCACAATTCGTATGATCAATGATTCCACGGCCGTGTTTACGAGTGATCTACAAGACAGCAGCACGAGTTACTACAAATATGTTGAAAATGAGCTGGTTTCGGCTGTAAGTAAATAGTTATCTTATTGAATTATTGTATTTCACCCGGGCCTCTCATATGATGTTGTAATTTGCTCCCAATTAATTTCTAAAATATCTAAAAAGTCCTTAGTCCTTACTTCGTGTGTGTATTGTTGTATAGGTTTTTTGTCTGTTTTTTCCAGATTGAATCAGTCTACAGTTCTTTGTATGGTTACCAGACAACAAGGGTTTTATCTTTCAGCAATGGCAGTATCGTTGCAGATACTATATTGGTCTTTAGTGATTCTTCTGGAGTTACAAATGACACACTGACAACACAAATGGAAAATGAGCTAAATAATAACAATGGAACCATTCAGGGTGCATCCATTGCATTTGGAATAGACAGCACTGACATTGCGATTACATGTAAGTATACCTCATTTTTTTTCTGGGAAGAGCTCTGAGTGACATATTTGATTATGAAATTTCCTTCTGTTTCACATTTACCATATTTACTATATCAAGAACAGTTTTCAGAATGATTTCTTGCTTTAAAAGAACTTAAAAGGTATGCTCCCAAATCACACGGCGTTGCTTCGAACAGTTTTCGACCATTTTAAGCTATTAACATAATACTTGCTCATGTTTGTTTGACAAAGGTCTTGTTAAATGACGGAAATTACAATTTCCCAATTGAAGAAGTAATATTTCTTTCATTTTTAAAAAAGAAAAAAAAGGAGAACATACGATGAAAACATCACAACAGATAAATGAAAAAAAAATTCAACGCAAAGAAGGCCTTTAAGCAATGGAGCGTGGTGGGTACGCCAAAACAGTATCAATTTCGATTTCATAATATTGATAATATTTAGTGAAGAAAGTTAAGCATTTCAAAACAAACCTGTGAAATATTTTTTTTGTCCTAGAGCTTTCAAACATCATAGAGGAAAATTAAATCCTGTGACAAAAAATACACGACGAAAAATGTAATTTACAACTATACTATTTTTATATTTCAAGTGTACCAAACTGACAGCACAGAAGGACGCAGTACAACCGCTTTTTCAACAACAGCCGAAAATCAGGTCACGAGCCAAGTTGCTATCCAAACTACACCTAGCGAAGCTCCCTCTACCGTCACATCCAAGGATACAACAGAAGGTATTACAACTTCTAACAATGTTACGCCGTCTTCAAGGAGCACGAGCGTAGAGACAAGCATACCCTCCGTCATCACAAGTGATAGCTCTACTCAGGCTGTGACTTCTCCAGCTGAAAGTACAGAAGGAATTAGTACATCCTCTCTTTCCTCAAAGAGTGCAGAAGTCACAACTCCTTCATCATCACCAATATCTGCTGAACTGTCCAGCCAGTCGGAAAGTACAACATTTTCCACTAGAGCTTCAAGTCTTTCTCAAACGACTCTTGAGCCTTCGACGAGAGAAGATACAACACAGTCAGGCACAACGTCTGCTGATGCCATCAGTACTAAGATAAGAAGCAGCGAGACTCCTTCTACTGTCGCAGTCAAGGAAACCACGGCTTCTCCACCAACTTCAGACATTGCCACATCTTTCATAGAAAGCACTAGTGCTGAGGTTACAAGTGTCGTGGAAACGGCTTCCACGTTTACAAGACAAGGAGGAACTGATGCGGCGACAAGTTCAAAGAATACGACACCACTTTCCGAAAGTACAGCTGAGGACGGAAGCACTGTGCGCTTGAGCCAGTCCAGCCAGTCAGAAAGTACTAATTTTCCAAGTATAGCTACAGATGTCTCTGAGACTTCTTTGTCGCATTCGACAAGAATTAAGAGTAGCCAGACAGTTAGGACATCAACATTTGTGAGCAATACTGAGTCTTCGCCGTCAACTGCTGAGTTTGAAACTCCTCATACTGAGCGTCTGAGGACCTTTATGCAACAACTCAATGGATCAAACAGTTAGAATTTTTGGNGTTTTAGCGAAAAATCGAATTTGTTC
>JZLH01S0614054.1:111568-124289 GCA_001188425.1 Eucidaris tribuloides
AGCCAAAAAGTGTGGCTGAAACCACACTTGAAATTTCGACAGCAGATCAAACGACGAAGCCACGCACGACAGTCGACAATCGGGTTTCTACCCAAGTTACTATGGAAGCGACAGCTAGCGAGGCTCCCTCTACCATCACATCCAAAGAAATAACACAAGCTGTTACTACTTCTGAGAATGCTACGCCGTCTTCAAAGAGTACGGGTGTAGAGACAAGCATACCCTATGTCAGCACAACTGACAGTGCTACTCCGGATGTGAGCGCTCCAGCTGAGACTACAGAAGCACGTAATACATCCTCTTTCTCCACAGAAAGCGCAGAGATCACAACTCTTTCATCATCACCAGTATCTTCTCAATTGTCGAGCCAATTGCAAAGTACTACATTGCCCACCACAGCTTCAAGTATCTCAGAAACGTCTGTTGAGCGTTCGACAAGTCTTGAGACGACACAGTCAGGCCCAACAGCTGACGATGTTGTCACTACTAACAGACTTAGCAGCGAGACTGCTTCTACTGTCAGAGTCCAAGAAACCACGGCTTCTCCCACAAGTTTAGACATTGCAACGCCCTCTCGAGAAAGCACGAGTGCGGAGATTACCAGTGTCCAGGAAACCACTGCCACGTTTACAACTGTGAGAGAAACAACAAATACAGCCACAAGTTCGAAGAATTCTACTCCACTTTCAGAAAGTACAGTTGAAGACAGAAGTACCGTGCACTTTACAACAAGCGGAACTTCGTCTCCGGATCTGACTACTTCGGGTGAAAGCACAGAGTCATTGAGTACAGTGACAATCTCGACAAAGAGTGAAGAGCTCTCAACACCACAATTGACACCAACAGCTTCCGAGCTTTCCAGCCAATATCAAAGTACCACTTCGTCTGCAGTAGCCACAAGTGTGGCTGAAACCACTCTTGAAATTTCGACAGCAGATCAAACGACGAAGCCACGCACGACAGTCGACAATCGGGTTTCTACCCAAGTTACTATGGAAGCGACAGCTAGCGAGGCTCCCTCTACCATCACATCCAAAGAAATAACAGAAGCTGTTACTACTTCTGAGAATGCTACGCCGTCTTCAAAGAGTACGGGTGTAGAGACAAGGATATCCTACGTGAGCAAAACTGACAGTGCTACTCCGGATGTGAGCGCTCCAGCTGAGACTACAGAAGCACGTAGTACATCCTCTTTCTCCACAGAGAGCGCAGAGATCACAACTCTTTCATCATCACCAGTATCTTCTCAATTGTCGAGCCAATTGCAAAGTACTACATTGCCCACCACAGCTTCAAGTATCTCAGAAACGTCTGTTGAGCGTTCGACAAGTCTTGAGACGACACAGTCAGGCCCAACAACTGACGATGTTGTCACTACTAATAGACGTAGTACATCCTCTTTCTCCACGGAAAGCGCGGAGATCACAACTCTTTCATCATCACCAGGATCTGCTGAATTGTCGAGCCAATCGCAAACTACTACATTGCCCACCACAGCTTCTGTTGAGCGTTCGACAAGTCTTGAGACGACACAGTCAGGGCCAACATCTGCCGATGTTGTTACTACTTACAGACTTAGCAGCGAGACTGCTTCTACTGTCAGAGTCCAAGAAACCACGGCTTCTCCCACCAGTTTAGACATTGCAACACCCTCTCGAGAAAGCACGAGTGCGGAGATTACCAGTGTCCAGGAAACCACTGCCACGTTTACAACTGTGAGAGAAACAACAGATACAGCCACAAGTTCGAAGAATACTACTCCACTTTCAGAAAGTACAGTTGAAGACAGAAGTACCGTGCACTTTACAACAAGCGGAACTTCGTCTCCGGATCTGACTACTTCGGGTGAAAGCACAGAGTCATTGAGTACAGCGACAATCTCGACAAAGAGTGAAGAGCTCTCAACACCACAATTGACACCAACAGCTTCCGAGCTTTCCAGCCAATATCAAAGTACCACTTCGTCTGCGGTAGCCACAAGTGTGGCTGAAACCACTCTTGAAATTTCGACAGCAGATCAAACGACGAAGCCACGCACGACAGCCGACAATCGGTTTTCTACCCAAGTTACTATGGAAGCGACAGCTAGCGAGGCTCCCTCTACCATCACATCCAAAGAAACAACAGAAGCTGTTACTACTTCTGAGAATGTTACGCCGTCTTCAAAGAGTACGGGTGTAGAGACAAGCATAGCCTACGTCAGCACAACTGACAGTGCTACTCCGGATGTGAGCGCTCCAGCTGAGACTACAGAAGCACGTAGTACATCCTCTTTCTCCACAGAGAGCGCAGAGATCACAACTCTTTCATCATCACCAGTATCTGCTGAATTGTCGAGCCAATCGCAAACTACTACATTGCCCACCACAGCTTCAAGTGTCTCAGAAACTTCTGTTGAGCGTTCGACAAGTCTTGAGACGACACAGTCAGGGCCAACATCTGCCGATGTTGTCACTACTAACAGACTTAGCAGCAAGACTGCTTCTACCGTCAGAGTCCAAGAAACCACGGCTTCTCCAACAAGTTCAGACATTGCAACACCCTCTCGAGAAAGCACGAGTGCGGAGATTACCAGTGTCCAGGAAACCACTGCCACGTTTACAACTGTGAGAGAAACAACAGATACAGCCACAAGTTCGAAGAATACTACTCCACTTTCAGAAAGTACAGTTGAAGACAGAAGTACCGTGCACTTTACAACAAGCGGAACTTCGTCTCCGGATCTGACTACTTCGGGTGAAAGCACAGAGTCATTGAGTATAGCGACAATCTCGACAAAGAGTGAAGAGCTCTCAACACCACAATTGACACCAACAGCTTCCGAGCTTTCCAGCCAATATCACAGTACTCGTCTCCGGATCTGACTACTTCGGGTGAAAGCACAGAGTCATTGAGTACAGCGACAATCTCGACAAAGAGTGAAGAGCTCTCAACACCACAATTGACACCAACAGCTTCCGAGCTTTCCAGCCAATATCAAAGTACCACTACGTCTGCGGTAGCCACAAGTGTGGCTGAAACCACTCTTGAAATTTCGACAGCAGATCAAACGACGAAGCCACGCACGACAGCCGACAATCGGTTTTCTACCCAAGTTACTATGGAAGCGACAGCTAGCGAGGCTCCCTCTACCATCACATCCAAAGAAACAACAGAAGCTGTTACTACTTCTGAGAATGTTACGCCTTCTTCAAAGAGTACGGGTGTAGAGACAAGCATAGCCTACGTCAGCACAACTGACAGTGCTACTCCGGATGTGAGCGCTCCAGCTGAGACTACAGAAGCACGTAGTACGTCCTCTTTCTCCACAGAGAGCGCAGAGATCACAACTCTTTCATCATCACCAGTATCTGCTGAATTGTCGAGCCAATCGCAAACTACTACATTGCCCACCACAGCTTCAAGTGTCTCAGAAACTTCTGTTGAGCGTTCGACAAGTCTTGAGACGACACAGTCAGGGCTAACATCTGCCGATGTTGTCACTACTAACAGACTTAGCAGCGAGACTGCGACAGCGGGCATACCCTACGTCAGCACGACGGACAGTGCCACTCCGGATGTGAGCGCTCCAGCTGAGACTACAGAAGCACGTAGTACATCCTCTTTCTCCACAGAGAGCGCAGAGATTGCAACCACTTCGTCACCACTAAGAACCTCTTTAAGCACTTCAAGTGATAATACGCGTTTACTTACTAGTTTGGAAACTTCAGGTGAAACCGTTGCATCGCGTTCACAAAGCAATTTAAATCCAACTTCTGTTACAAGTAGTTATTCCAGCGTTGTGCAGACAACTTCCGGCTTTCACACTACAAGTAGAGAAGATGTTAGCACTTTCTTGGCAACAACAACAATGAGTGAAATTGGTAAGTTTAAAAGCATTTTGGTCTATATTTATATGGTTGAAGTAGTATATCATGTGTTGACTGTATATTTAATTTCAGTATTCAAATTTAAATCTGTCTAACGCGGGTATCTGTTTTTATCCCGTTGGAGACTAAGTACGAGTTAGCTCGTGTTAGCGTCTAATGGAAAATGCGTCTTATTGCGAAATCAAATCGTCTTCAGCGGGTTGTTTTTTAGATGAGTTCAATGTGGTACTTATGAATAAATTATGGTTATATTATATAATTTATTAACGGAAATAAACATGACCTAATATCGTGAAAGATGACGTCAAGATTTCAAGCTATATTTCGTCAAATTTGAACATAGCTGATATATTTTTAGATCAAATCATAAAAATGACATGACGTCATCATTTTTGTTTTCATTTCAAGTAAAACAATCAATTTTTATAATGACTGATAAATATTAGGTACGGTGATATAATTTGTTTTAACCTTTGTATAGGGTCTACGATATTTGAACTGGTTTTTACAATTCTCAAGATCAATGATTCTACTGCCGTGTTTACGAGTGATCTACAAGATAGCAGCACAAGTTACTACAAATATGTTGAATCTGAGTTGGTATCCGCTGTAAGTATATGTGTCTTATTTAGTTTTTTCACCACGTATGATTGAACCACATAGATTTAAATGCGGCGTGTTGTCGGCTTCTTACGGAAAAGTCACAACATTTCGTAGAGTGTTTCTCAATAGTGCAGTGACAATGTTTGCGTCACTTAACAGCTGTACAGTCTGTAAGCTGTGACGGTCTAATAGTTAGAGCTTCCGTCTCATGTCCGGAATTTCGCGGGTTCGAGCCCCGGCCGGGCCACTCTAAAGACTTTTAAAAATGGTACCTTGTTCTCTCTAGCCAGGCGCTCAGCATTATCTATAGAACAGAGAAGGGTAATAATAACATTTATGTTATGCTGGACCCGCTGGTAGAGCAGTCTCTTTGACTGAATGGGCTACCTTGGGTAAATAAGTCGTTATTGTATTATAATATACAAATATATACTGATACGAGAGTCTCTGGTTGAAACTATGACGAACCCGAGGTTACGTGGGCTGGGAAAATAGTTAACAGTCAACGTAACCGAGGGCGTCGTAGTTTCAAACAGAGACTCTCAGCATAGGATATATTTGTTTTATATCCGTCATCGAATAACAGGGAAATTACACAAAGAAAAAAAGGGAAAAGGAAATGTATTTACGGTAACCCCTACGAGTAAGTGTGTGTCGCACGGCATACAGGTGCGCGATATTTTTACTTGGAGTACGGATAGGGATGCTATTCCATGAACGTATACTCTAGTTAGTCGAGTATCAATTTCATAAACCTATAAAACATTAATTTAATCCTCATTCTTATTTTAACTATAATCCTAACTCAAATTTGACGAACTTGACCCAGTGTTAATCTTAAACTTTGCCAAACTTCCGTACGGGCGTGCACGCTATAATGTTTTTCACACGCACGGAAAAAAATAGCGTTCGGTACATGTGTTTTTACACACGATTCATTCGGCTTTTGAATTAAGCTCAAATCGCGATCCCGCTGTCGAGAGTACAATAGTACTTTACTATTGTACTCTCCGACTACTATAGTACTATCAGAACGATTGTCTCCCAGACTCACAGAATAGTGTGTTTATTTTTCATCATGTGACATACTTTTGACCAACCAGAATTCAAGAAACTTACAATGAGGGATATAATAATAATTAATAATAATAATGATAATAATAATAATATAATAATAATAATGATGGTGATGATGATAATAATAATAATAATAATAATAGTTATTATTATTATCATCATTATTATCATTATTATTATCATTAATATTATTATTATTATCATTATTACTATCTATAGACGACTCGGGTGTTGGAAAATTGCAGCATAGATTTCATCATGCAATATGTTTGTTTTGGAATAAAAGTAGAAATTATTCTTACCCCTTCAAAACAATATTTCACAAAGCTTTGTTTTTAATTTTTTTTATTTTCTAATTTCTCACTATTGTCTTAAAGATTGCTATGATGTTGGCTTGTTTTCATAAGAAACATCATATACTATTCCTGGCATGATTATTGCATATTACATTATTATTGATGATGTTTTTTGCACTGTTTGGAATGAGAGGCAGATGTTTTATTTATTACAGGACTGTCAAATCATAAGCGAAGATTTGGCCTAGCTATATATTGGTAGCATTTAGAGACTGTTTTATCTTGTTAAATTTGTCAGTTGTTTTCGATTAGTGCAAAGAATATGTTCAATACTGGGTTCCTTTTATACATTTAGTAGTCATGGTTGGTATCATAACTTGCCAAGTCACACAGAGTGACAAAGCTATAATGACATGCAATTATTGTTTATTTGATGTTTTGTAACGGAAGTAGTAACAAGAATTATGTCAGAGACCTTCTACATTATGCCTTGATAAAAAGTGAAATTCACTTTATTGGATTGATTATGTTAAAGACACAAGTTCACAAAGACCACGGTTTAAAAAAATGAGCTATATAATCCCCCACGCTGTACGTGTTTTTGATAAGGTCAAAAAATAGAGCCCTTAAAAATTGTATTTCAAAATGATTATTTATTGCTTTAAAAAGGTGAAAATCAATGAGAGTATGAGTATCGATATACAGGGTGGCCCAGAAAGAATGCTACGAGTATGATCGCTTATTTCTTCACCATTATCGGCAAAATGTCATTAATTTTTATTTCGTTGGTTAGAATATTCTTTTTCCAATAAAATGATACCAAGATCATTGATTTTGAGTAAGGCGTTTTGATTCTAGGGCCATACATATCTCGGTGGTCATCGGAACGCGATGACAATGGAGATGCAGCTCAATGGTCTTCTTTATGAAAGCAAGGACATTCCAGCCCCATTGTCATCGCGGTTTGTCTGGTATGGCAAGCTGAGACCCCAGAATATCTCGGCGTTCCGATGACCGCCGCTGTTGAAAAATTGGCAAATTTGAATTGCATTGCCTCCAAAAAATGGCCCTAGAATCAAAACGCCTTACTCAAAATCAATGATCTTGGTATCATTTTATTGGAAAAAGAATATTCTAACCACCGAAATAAAAATTAATGACATATTGCCGATAATGGTGAAGAAATGAGCGATCATACTTGAAGCATTCTTTCTGGGCCACCCTGTATAGTGTAATATTTAATTAAATTAGTATCGTCATATTTGTTTTATCGTTATTAGTTGTATATCTCTATATCTTATGGCACACATTTTGGGTTGTCTGTTTCAGATTGAATCGGTCTACAGTACTCTGACTGGCTACCAGACAACAAGAGTTTTATCTTTTAGCAATGGTAGTATCGTTGCAGACACTCTTTTATTCTTTAGCGATTCGTCCGGGGTGACAAATGACACACTAACAACACAAATGAATGACGAACTAGATGTCAACAATGGGACAATCATTGGTACGTCCATTGTATTCGGAATTGACACAACGGATATTGCGATTACATGTAAGTATTTTTGTAAGAATTTTGGAAAGAAAAGAAGGATGCTGCGTGCTTGAGTTTGCACGCTTACTTCCCGGAAGAAACGGGGAATTGATATATCCATATATCCACCAGTGTTTCACATTGAAAAATATAATGGTATTTTAATATTTGATTAATGACGTTACTCATTTTTGCATAAAACTCGATGATTTTATTTGATAATATGCTGAGTAATTTGGCCTACATGATATCATTCAGCCCATCATCCCAAAGCGTCAGGAATCTCTACTCAGTGTTGGTATATCAACAAATAATTCTCATCCCAGACCATTGTACCTTGCTTGTGAACACGGGCGAGCTGATGACTAGGGGCAAGAGTCGAGCACAAAACTTGGGAAGTACATTATTGACAAACTATAAACAATGGAAACCACTGGCGCTTTACCCCCAAATGAAATGTGGTCATGGTACAGAGTTGCCTGTATTGATATATATGTGTGTGTGTGTGTGTGTATTTGTGTATGTTCCGTGTCCGCCACGACCCCCCCCCCCCGATATTTTGACTCAATCGTTTCTGACTCCCAAATGATTTGGATCATTACGCCACTGATAAAAACGGAATCATGGTTCAGAATACATCTACTACGTTACGAGTAGAATCAGAAAGTAAGGGCATTAAAGTACCGATGTTTTCACCTCAGCTCATTGAATTTATATTGCCAACCGACACTACGTATCATAAGAAGAGTCATCCGGTCTAAAAGCAATATTCCATTCCCCCATAATTCCCTCTATGTTTGGCGGGAGGGGCTACCCAGAGCAAATTTCCCTCTGCCCACCATGGCACCACCATACGTACTGATTGCTTGATACCACCATCACCTTATCTTTTCCCCCGTTTTATCGATATCGTCGTTTAGTTATTCCTGTTTAAAATTATGTGGACATTCCATTACTGCCTATACCAGTCAAGAGTAATTTTTCTCTGTTTTAAACGCCATCTACCTCACAACCTACCATAGTACGTCCTCCTTTCAGCCTAACTTCATTGATTCTTTGATCTTGAATGCAATGTAATTGTGAATATATCAATGTATTTATTTACCCATTTATAGTGTACTGACAAAAATATGTACCGTCTAAAAGAAGTAAAAATCACTAAGCAATTGGATAATATTGTGTACTTGCATTAATTGTATGTCGCAATTTTAAATTTACATTATCATTTGAGTATGAATAGATTTGACATTAATTTCATGCAAGTTGGAAACCCCAAATCTTATCATGACTTTATGCCCCTTCAAAACATTTTTCACTATAGATTAAAAAAGAAATTGAAGTTTAATATCACTTTTGTTATCGTAACATATTGCGATATTGTCTTATTGAATAAAAAAAAATCATTTATAAGCATCCCAATCTACAGCTTTACCTGATCAAATCAATGTGGTAAGCTTTTGTCTCAAATACTGTCTGACGGTGTACAGCTATCCACTGTACACTAGTAAGATCAATTGTTAACATATAAGATCTCTTTTTCGCAATTTCACTTTTCAGTATACCAACAAACAACTACAACCTCCGATGATCTTTCTACCTACCGAAGTGCTCTTCAAACGTCAACAATCGGTGCTGAATTTTCAGATGAAACAACTTACAACAAGATCCACATCACAACTGAAAGTGCTACTCAGGATGTGACCACTCTGGCTGAGAGTACAGAAGCGAAGAGTACAGCCAGTCTTTCCTCACAGAGTGAAGAAGTCACCAGCATTACACCATCAACAACTGGTCTGGAATTTTCAAGTCAATCCGGAACCAGCACATTGACGTCTTCGAGTACCAATGTATCTGGATCTTCTCTTGACCTATCGACAAGACATCAGACAACACAGATAGGGACAACGGCTGAGGATGGGGCCACTTCAAGAATATCAAGCAGTGAGCTTCCTTCTACAGTCACATTTAAGAAAACCACGGTAAACCCGACGACGTCCACCTATGCAACACCATCTGAAGAGACCACAAATGCTGAGCTTACCACTGTGGAGGACAGCACATCGAGCATTGCTACAGGGACAGAAACAACAGAACCAGTGACCTCTTCCAAGAGTTCAACACCACTTCACAAAGCACTAAAGCAGTCGAAACCACGCTGATGTCAGCACAACGGGTAGCATTCTTCCGAAGTTCCCACCTCAGTTGAAAGTACCGAATCACTGACTATCAGCACACTTTCGAGCAGCAGTGCCGAGCTGACAACCCCTGCAGCGTCGTCAACAGTTACCGAATCTTCCAGCAAAGCTCAAACTACCACTTCCTCAACAGTGGCCACAAGTGTAGCTGGAACTTCTATTGAGCTATCGACAGCAGATCAAACAACTCAACCACTTACAACGGCTGCGAGACAAGCTACAACTGATGTCTCTACACAAATGACAGCCAGCGAGTCGATTTTCAGGAGGAGATACAGCAATCGAACATGTTGCTACAGGGACAGAAACAACAGCCATGTGACTCTTCCAAGAGTCAACACAATTTCACAAAGCACTAAAGCATCGAACCACGCCTTGATGTCACACAAGGGGTAGCATTTCTTCCGAAGGTACCCACCGTCAGTTGAAAGTACCGAATCACACTGACTACATCAGCTACACTTTCGAAGCAGCAAGGTGCCGGAGCTGGACAACGCCTGCAGCGTCATCAACAGTTACCGAATTCCAGCAAAGCTCAAACTACCACTTCCTCACGAGGGCCTAATCAGAGAAAAATCCCGCCCCCTCAAAAAAAAAAAAAGAAGTGTAGCTGGACTTCTATGAGCTAATCCGACAGCAGATAAACACTCACCACTTACATACGGCTGCGAAACAAGCTACAGATGATCGTCTCTACACAACTGACAGCCAGCGAGTCGATTTTTACCACTGCAGCTAAAGAGACACAGCAATGTGACATTCGGAAAAAGTCACGCATCGTGCAGAGGCGACCGGTTGCAGAGACAAGCAAGAACCTACACAAAGCACAAACTGATAGTGCCGCTCAGGATGTGACCACTCTGGCTGAGGAGTACAGAAGCGAAGAGTACACCAGTCATTTCCTCACAGAAGTGAAGAAGTCCACAGCATTACACCATCCACAACTGGTCTGGAATTTTCAAGTCATCGAAACAGCCATTGACGTTCGAGTACCAGTGATCTGGATCTTGCTTGACGCTTATCGAGCAAGACTCAGACAACACAGATAGGGACATACGGCTGAGGGAATGGGGCCAACTTCAGAATATCAAGCAGTGAGCTTCTTCTTCTACAGTCAATTTAAGGAAACCAACGTAAACGCGACGAGTCGCACGCCTATGCACATCATCTGAAGAGACCACAAATGCTGGTAGCCACTGTGGAGGACAAGCAGCATCGACAACGATTGCTAACAGGGACGAAACAAACAGACCAGTGAACCTCTTCCAAGAGTTGCAACACGCACTTTCACAAAGCAATAAAAGCAGTCGAAACCACGCTTGATGTAGCAACAGAAACGGGTGCATTTCTTCCGAGGTTCCACCTCCAGTTGAAAAGTACCGAATCACTGACTATCAGCACACTTTCGAGCAGGAGTGGCCGAGCTCACAACCCCTGCAGCGGTCCGTCAACCAGTTACCGAATCTTCCAGCAGAGCCTCAAACGTAACCACTTCCTCAACAGTGGCCAGCAAGTGTAGCTGGACTTCTATTGAGCTTATCGACAGCTAGATCAAACAACTCAACCATTAGCAACGGCTTGCGAGAAACAAGGCCCCCCTTACAACTGGATGTCTCTAGCACAAATGACAGCCAGCGAGTCGATTTCACCACTGCAGCTAAAGAGACGACAGCAAATGTGATCAACCTTCGGAAAAGTCACGCCCATCGTCCAGATGAAGCACGGTTGCAGAGACAAGGCAGAACCTACATCAGCACAACATGATAGTGGCTACTCAGGATGTGACACGATCATGGGCTTGAAGAAGTACAGAAGCGAAGAGTAGGAGCCAGTCTTTCCTCAAAGAGTCGAAGAAGTCCACCAGCCCATTCACCGCTCAACAACTGGTCTGGATTTTCCAAGTCAATCCGAAAGCGCCTTAGCACATTGACGTCTTCGAGTACCAGTGATCTGGATTCTCTCTTGACGGCTATCGACAAGACATCAGAGCAACACAGATAGGGACAAACTGGAGCTGAGGATGGGGCCACTTCAAGAATATCAAGCAGGGGGTGGGAAGGCTTCCTTCTAACAGTCACATTTAAGGAAACACGGTAAACCCGACGACGTCCACTATGCAACAGCCTCTGAAAGAGACCACAATGCTGAGCTTTACCAACTGTGGAGGAACAGTGAACACATACATCGAACATTGCTACAGGGACAGAAACAACAGCCCCAGTGACCTCTCCCAAGAGTTCAAACAACCACTTTCGCAAAATGCACTAAAGCAGTCGAAACCCGCTTGAATGTCAGCACACGGGTAGCATTCTTCCGAGGTTCCCGAACTCAGTTGAAAGTACCGAAATCACTGACTATCCAGCACACTTATCGGAGCAGCACGTGCCGAGCTGACAACCCCTGCAGCGTCGTCAATAGTTCGAGATCTCCAGCTAACTCAAACTACCACTTCCTCAACAGTGGCCACAAGGTAGCTGGAACTTCTATTGAGCTATCGACAGCAGATCAAACAACTCAAGCCAGCTTACAACGGCTGCGAGAACAGCTAGCACTGATGTCTCTACCAAATGAACGCCAGCGAGTCGATTTTTACACAGCTGGCAGCTAAAGAGAACAGCAAATGTGACTCACTTCGGAAAAAGTCACGCCATCGTCAGAGAGGCAGCGGTTGGCAGAGACAAGCCAGGAACCTACATCAGCACAACTATAGTGCTACTCCAGGATGTGACCACTCCTGGCTGAGAGTAGCATAGGCAAGCGAAGAGTACAGCCAGCCTTTCCTCAGAGAGTGAAGAGTCCCAGCAATTAACCATCAACGAACTGGTCTGGAATTTTCAAGTCAATCGGAACTACCAGCACATTGATCGTCTTCGAGTCGCAGTGTATGCTGGATCGTTCTCTGACGCTATCGACAAGACATAGACAACACAGATAGGGACAACGGCTGAGGAGGGGCCACTTCAAGAATATCAAGGGCAGTGAGCTTCCTTCTACAGTCACATTTAAGGAAACACGTAAACCCGACGACGTCCACTAATGCAACACCATCCTGAAGAGACCACAAATGCTGAGCTTACCCACGTGGAGGAGCAGTAGCTCGAACATTGCTAGCAGGGACAGAAGCAACAGCCCGCAGTGACTCTTCCT
>JZLH01S0614054.1:131612-145215 GCA_001188425.1 Eucidaris tribuloides
CAATTACAGTCATTAGCGTTAAGTCATATATGGAATAAACCTGCAAAGAAAGTATACGTTATTTTTCTATGGATAAATTGAGGATGCTATTGTACCCATTTGCTATTGCAGGTTTTACTGTGTTCGAGCTGATCTTCAACAATTCTCATGGTTAATGATTCTTTTGCTGTATACGACTGATCTCGAGACAGTAGCCCACGAAGATTTACAAATTATGTTGAATATGAGTTGATGACGGCGGTAAAGTAGATATTTTATTTCTTGTCACCTGTGTGTTCACATGTGGTTTTACAATGATTTGTCTTACTATTAAATCAAAGAACTAGCACCTGAATTATGACCATACAAATAACAATATTTCAGATACTTTGAAATAAGCGCAGCATGCATATAAACATATATACGCTAAGATGGGTCGAATAGACTTAAATGGCAAAATAATTTCAACTCCGGTTCCTGCTTTCAAACATTATTTCTACTCTATTGATAATCACAGCATCATATTCGTTTAATTAAACTGTTAAATATAATTCGGGGAACCCGTTGACTGAAGGTAGGTACTTGATTTTTCGCTACGCTTTGGAAAGGTTTGATTTAGCTATTAACACAAGAAAGACCTCATGAAGAACATTTATGTTTATGAAACGTAACGACCCTAGTATGCATTTCTCTTGTAATCGCATGCCAACTTGGTCTCTTCAGAATTGAATCAGTGTAGCAGTTCTTTGATGCGCCTACCAAACAACGAGACTGTTATCATTCAGCAATGCGCATTATCTGCAGACACCCTTTTGGTCTTCAGTGACTTCATCTGGGGTGACTAATGACCACACTGGCAACACAACTGGAAGATGAAGCTAGATACCAATACGGGGACAATCATGGGTCATGCTATTGTTTTTGTTATTGAACATACTCAAATAACTGTTTACGTCGGCGTAAGTACATCTCGCAATTACTGTAAATTTGGCTCATAAAGTCTACCTCACGCCTGGAAAATTAGCATTCATAAAGATTTATTCCTTTATATTTTACATAGTATCAGTATGATATTCAGACTAAATGTATAGGGTAGTAAAAGAGATTAAATAACTTGAAAAACGATAGACAAAACAATACAGTTGAAGAAAGAGATTTTAAATGATGAATTTTAATACGGCTAATTCTCTTCTTCACCAGCTTCAAAAGTATTAAATATGTAACATTGTCTTCGTTAGAACAACAACAAAAGATCAGAATAAGGTGAAATATGATTTCGAAACGTTCTAAGAATAGTAATTAATGGTAAATTCCATAATATCTAATGACATTTCTAGTTGAGCTCGTCAATTTCCCCAATATATAATTATTTTCAAACAGACTTGCTATGGATATTAGATAATGATCTTGTTAATGTTCTCCATCTATACGATTTAAGAACGCAGCTATGGAAGAACACAGATGTTAAATAAATTTTGATTTTGATGCAACTTTATAAGACAAGTGGAACATAAACTTCAACAATTTTGATAATACCATCAGGACCGGTTTTCTATTTTCATGGCATTCATAATCATTAATGTGTAATTTGTTTTGCGCCCTCAGCCCGTTTAAATGAATATTAATTTTGAGTAACAGATGTCGAAGCCAAATTAATTCTCGTCGCATTTAATATAAGCTCACCATAAGCGAGAGTGACTTTTAGATGCATGGTGCAATAGTTATATGGCAAACTACACACAAACAGATGGAGGAGTCGAGAATATGTATTTATATATAAGGTGTGTGGTGTGTGTGTGTGTGTGGTGTGTGTGTTTGTAGAGTTATTAAGTTTTTAAAATTCCAATTTTCACATGATTGCGATGCCACATCTAACTAAATGAGTAATTGCAATCTACTATGCTTTTCTCTTTCTTAAAATCTTGACAATGACAGATCGAGGGCTTGAACTCCTAAAACGAGGCACGAGTATAATTCTTATTGCCAGTTTATTTTTGATGAAGTTCTACATTTAGACAAATTGTTTGTTTTTTCAAATAAGCCGAACTCAGCTTTTGAAAAATGTCTATGGAAAAAATGAACTAGCACACTACCATCAAAAGCCTTGTGCGGATAGCTCCAAATGGTGTTATTCTTGAAAAGACCTTGTTACAGGTACCAAAATTTCTATTTTTTCTCTATTCATAATTCCTATCTTCCGTAACAAAATGTTGTATGAGTCCGTCTGGACAGACCTTTGTCGTTTGAATAAGTCCTTTCCTGGCAAACAGTCTGCACTAAAAAATTCAAATAAAAATATGACATTAGCAAGCCATATCAAAATGTTCGTATGTTAAACAACCATAAAAATAATGGGATCTGGAGAGGGATTTCTGCAATATGCCAGAACAAAAAAGTGTATGTTTGTTTATCTTTTGTGTGTGTGTGTGTGTGTGTAAGCAAAAACGTGTATGTACACTAATGTGATCCGACTTTATTAAAGAGAATTTCCTATATTCATTGCAAAGATCGTTGAAGTATACCAACATATAAAAGTGATTTACTTAATTGAGCTGACTTTCGTTTGTTGGCAATCATTATAAACCAATTTCAGTTCCCGTTTCAAAATAATGTTTTCAGACATTCAGAGTGACTGTAAAAAAACAATTCAGAAAATATGAATATGGAAATTCCTTCAACAAGTAGTGACTCGTAATTCAAGTCAACGTCCAGCTATATAGATCACCTTAAGTTGGGAACTAAACGCCACATATTCCTCCACTATTAAGCTAATAAGGTGTTTTCAATATCAAAGATCATCCTGAATTTTGAAAAGGTTCAAACAATTTCTGAGGCAAATATCTGCGTAATGCACATTAGACTGTTTGAAAAATACTTAAATATTCAAAGTATTTCACACTATACCATACTTAGCATGGTGGGTTCAGTCTGAGCTGAAGAAGGCGCTTTCATACGTATCGATACTGCAAATCATACTAACAAAATCAATCTAGCAAAAACTAGAAGAAATTGGGGAACGGTCAGTATGCAACAGAAATTTAGACTTTTCAAAATAAACAAAAGAACGACAATTGTTCTTTCATGAAAAATTGCATCACCTACAAAAGTCCCGAATTTGTATTGACCTAGTTCGAACTTTTTGAAGCGTCAAAATAGTCATTAAAACCGTAATTTACTCCTTAAGTAAAGATACATTGCATAATTATAAACACATACTTATTGACTCGCTTAATATTCATTTTAGTGTTACCAACAAACCACAACTGATACCTCTATCAACTACGACGAATGATGACCTTCGAGACATCAAGAGCCGATATCTCAGAACAAACTAGCGAAACACACCACTATTCGAATATCAAGCAAAGCTGAAAGTACAGTCCATTCTTCGGCAGCACTACTTCTAGCTCCACAACGCCGGAAGGAACGAGTGTAGCTGAGACGACAACAGGTTGGGACAACGACTCAGCCAGGCTTGACAGCCAAGTATCAAGTAGTGAGGGTTCGTCGACAATGACAGTGGACGACGGAAACCACGCAGAACGAACACCTCAGCGATGTAACAACGGCTTCATCAAGCCCCATTGCAGATACAAGCACTGCCCAATTTGTTACTTCAGAGACTGCCTCTGCCCATGTGACAACTCCAGTCGAAAGTACGGAATCTGTTATCACTTACTAACCTGGAAACAGTGCGGAGCTGACCAGTCTTTCGGATGAAACCACGCCACTGCCGACAAGTACCAAGAATTCAGTACCACAGATCTGACTGGTACTTCAGCTGAGACAACAGAGCGCAAGGTAACGACTGACACTGGCTCTACCACCAATATAGCAAGTAGTGAGGCTGCCACCACTCTCGCCGTGGAAGAAAGCACGAAAAATCGCTCACAAACTTTACGGATTTACAAGCTCCTTATCAAGCCACGATTGCTGAGACAACTGCTGAAATTAGCACTTTGGAAGCGAGCACACCTGAAGTTACTGTCCAAAGTACAGAGCGGTTACAACAAGTAACGTCCAAGAAACAAGTGCAGAAGAACAAGCCTTCCAGTTTCTACCACAGCAGCTGAGAGTACTACGGAAGAAAGCAGCTTGCCAGGCCTCAGCACACAGCATACTACTCTTGAACGAAACAGACCTGCATCCACAACCTAGCAAGGCAAAGCACTGCTGAAATATCAGCAAAGCTGAAAGTACAGGGCCATTCTTCGGCAGCCACTACTCTAGCTCCAACAACGCGGAAGGAACGAGTGTAGCTGAGACGACACAGGTTGGGACAACGACTCAGCCAGGCTTGACCAGCCAAGTATCAAGTAGTGAGAGTGCGTCGACACTGACAGTGGACGAAACCACGGAAGAACGAACCCCTCAGCGATGTAACAACTTCTTCATCAAGCCCCATTGCAGATACAAGCACTGCCCAATTTGTTACTTCAGAGACTGCCTCTGCCCATGTGACAACTCCAGTCGAAAGTACGGAATCTGTTATCACTACTAACCTGGCAACAAGTGCGGAGCTGACCAGTCTTCTCGGATGAAACCACCCCACTGCCGACGAGTACCAAGATAGTCATACCACAGATCTGACTGGTACTTCAGCTGAGACAACAGAGCGCAAGGTAACGACTGACACTGGCTCTACCACAATATAGCAAGTAGTGAGGCTGCCACCACTCTCGCCGTGGAAGAAAGCACAGAAACGTCCACACTTTACGAGAGTTACAACCTCCTTATCAAGCACGATTGCTGAGACAACTGCTTGAAATAGCACTTTGGAAGCGAGCACACCTGAAGTTACTGTCCACAAGTACAGAGCGGTTACAAACAAGTAATCGTCCAAGAACAAGTGCAGAAGGAACAAGCCTTCCAGTTTCTACCACAGCAGCTGAAGTACTACGGAAGAAAGCAGCTTGCCAGGCCTCAGCACACAGCATACTACTCTTGAAACGAACAGACCTGCATCCCAACCTTAGCAAGCAGCAAGCAAGCCTGCTGAAATATCAAGCAAAGCTGAAAGTAGTACGTCCATCCATTCTCGGCAGCCACTACTCTAGCTCCAACAACGCCGGAGAAGAACGAGTGTTGCTAGCTGAGACGACACAGTGGGGACAAAACGACTCAGCCAGGCTTGACCAGCACAAGTATCAAGTAGTGAGAGTGCGTCGACACTGACAGTGGACGAAACCACGGAGCAGAACAACCACCCTCAGCGATTAACAACGGCTTCATCAAGCCCCATTGCAGATCACAGCACTGCCCAAATTTGTTACTTCAGAGACTGCCTCTGCCCATGTGACAACTCAGTCGAAAGTACGGAATCTGTTATCACTTCTAACCTGGCAACAAGTGCGGAGCTGACAGTCTTTCGGATGAAACCACGCCACTGCCCGACAAGTACCAAGATAGTCAGTACCACAGATCTGACTGGTACTTCAGCTGAGACAACAGAGCGCAACGTATCGACTGACACTGGCTCTACCACCAATATAGCAAGTAGTGAGGCTGCCACCACTCTCGCCGTGGAAGAAAGCACAGAAACGTCCACCAACTTTACGAGATGTTACAACTCCTTATCAAGGCACGATTGCTGAGACAACTGCTGAAATTAGCACTTGGAAGCGAGCTCACCTGAAGTTACTGTCCAAAGACAGAGCGCGTTACAACAAGTAATCGTCCAAGAACAAGTGCAGAAGGAACAAGCCTTCCAGTTTTCTACCACAGCAGCTGAGAGTACTACGGAAGAAAGCAGCTTGCCAGGCCTCAGCCACACAGCATACTACTCTTGAAACGAACAGACCTGCATCCACAACCTAGCAAGGCAAAGCACTGCTGAAATATCAAGCAAAGCTGAAAGTACGGTCCATTCTTCGGCCAGCCACTACTCTAGCTCAAACACGCCGGAAGGAACGAGTGTAGCTGAGACGACACAGGTTGGGACAACGACTCAGCCAGGCTTGACCAGCCAAGTATCAAGTAGTGAGGTGCGTCGACACTGACAGGACGAAACCACGGCAGGAAGAACCACCATCAGCATGTAACAACGGCTTCATCAAGCCCCATTGCAGAACAGCACTGCCCAATTTGTTACTTCAGAGACTGCCTCTGCCCATGTGACAACTCCAGTCGAAAGTACGGAATCTGTTATCACTACTAACCTGGCAACAAGTGCGGAGCTGACCAGTCTTTCGGATGAAACCACGCCACTGCCGACAAGTACAAGATAGTCAGTACCACAGATCTGACTGGTACTCAGCTGAGACAACAGAGCGCAACGGTACGATCGACACTGGCTTACCACCAATATAGCAAGTAGTGAGGCTGCCACCACTCTCGCCGTGGAAGAAAGCACAGAAACGTCCACAACTTTACGAGATGTTACAACCTCCCTTATCAAGCACGATTGCTGAGACAACTGCTGAAATTAGCACTTTGGAAGCGAGCTCACCTGAAGTTACTGTCCAAAGTACAGAGCCGTTACAACAAGTAATCGTCCAAGAACAGTGCAGAAGGAACAAGCCTTCCAGTTTCTACCACAGCAGCTGAGAGTACTACGGAAGAAAGCAGCTTGCCAGGCTCAGCACACAGCATACTACTCTTGAAACGAACAGACCTGCATCCACAACCTAGCAAGGCAAACACTGCTGAAATATCAAGCAAAGCTGAAAGTACAGTCCATTCTTCGGCAGCCACTACTCTACTCTCAACAACGCCGGAAGGAACGAGTGTAGCTGAGACGGACACAGGTTGGACAACGACTCAGCCAGGCTTGACCAGCCAAGTATCAAGTAGTGAGAGTGCGTCGACACTGACAGTGGACGAAACACGGCAGAACGAACCACTCAGCGATGTAACAACGGCTTCATCAAGCCCCATTGCAGATACAAGCACTGCCCAATTTGTTACTTCAGAGACTGCCTCTGCCCATGCTGACAACTCCAGTCGAAAGTACGGAATCTGTTATCACTTACTAACCTGGCAACAAGTGCGGAGCTGACCAGTCTTTCGGATGAAAACCACGCCACTGCACAAGTACCAAATAGTCAGTACACAGATCTGACTGGTACTTCAGCTGAGACAACAGAGCGCAAGGTAACGACTGACACTGGCTCTACCACCAATATTAGCAAGTAGTGAGCTGCCACCACTCTCGCCGTGGAAGAAAGCACAGAAACGTCCACAACTTTACGAGATGTTACAACCTCCTTATCAAGCACGATTGCTGAGACAACTGCTGAAATTAGCACTTTGGAAGCGAGCACACCTGAAGTTACTGTCCAAGTACAGAGCGGTTACAACAAGTAATCGTCAAGAACAAGTGCAGAAGGAACAAGCCTTCCAGTTTCTACCACAGCAGCGTGATATACTACGGAAGAAAGCAGCTTGCCAGGCCTCAGCACACAGCATACTACTCTTGAAACGAACAGACCTGCATCCACAACCTAGCAAGGCAAAGCACTGCTGAAATATCAAGCAAAGCTGAAAGTACAGTCCATTCTTCGGCAGCCACTACTCTAGCTCCAACAACGCCGGAAGGAACGAGTGTAGCTGAGACGACACAGGTTGCGACAACGACTCAGCCCAGGCTTGACCAGCCAAGTATCAAGTAGTGAGAGTGCGTCGACACTGACAGTGGACGAAACCACGGCAGAAACGAACCACCCTCAGCGATGTAACAACGGCTTCATCAAGCCCCATTGCAGATACAAGCACTGCCCAATTTGTTACTTCAGAGACTGCCTCTGCCCATGTGACAACTCCAGTCGAAAGTACGGAATCTGTTATCACTACTAAACCTGGAAACAAGTGCGGAAGCTGCACCAGTCTTTCGGATGAAACCACGCCACTGCCCGACAAGTACCAAGATAGTCCAGTACCACAGATCTGACTGGTACTTCAGCTGAGACAACAGAAGCGCAAATGGTAACGACTGACACTGGCTCTACCACCAATATAGCAAGTAGTGAGGCTGCCACCACTCTCGCCGTGGAAGAAAGCACAGAAACGTCCACAACTTTACGAGATGTTACAACCTCCTTATCAAGCACGAATTGCTGAGACAACTGCTGAAATTAGCACTTGGAAGCGAGCTCACCTGAGTTACTGTCCAAAGTCAGAGCCGGTTACAACAAGTAATCGTCCCAAGAACAGTGCAGAAGAACAAGCCTTCCAGTTTCTACCACAGCAGCTGAGATACTACGGAAGAAAGCAGCTTGCCAGGCTCAGCACACAGCATACTACTCTTGAAACGAACAGACCTGCATCCACAACCTCAGCAAGCAAAGCACTGCTGAAATATCAAGCAAAGCTGAAAGTACAGTCCATTCTTCGGCAGCCACTACTCTAGCTCCAACAACGCCGGAAGGAACGAGTTTAGCTGAGACGACACAGGTTGGGACAACGACTCAGCCAGGCTTGACCAGCAAGTATCAAGTAGTGAGAGTTGCGTCGACACTGACAGTGGACGAAACCACGTCAGAAACGAACCACCTCCGCGATGTAACAACTGGCTTCATCAAGCCCCATTGCAGATACAAGCACTGCCCAATTGTTACTTCAGAGACTGCCTCTGCCCATGTGACAACTCCAGTCGAAAGTACGGAATCTGTTATCACTACTAACCTGGCCAACAAGTGCGGAGCTGACCAGTCTTTCGGATGAAACCACGCCACTTGCCGACGAGTACCAGAATAGTCAGTACCACAGATCTGACTGGTACTTCAGCTGAGACAAACAGAGCGCAAAGGTAACGACTGACACTGGCCTCTACCACCAATATAGCAAGTATGTGAGGCTCCACCACTCTCGCCGTGGAAGAAAGCACAGAAACGTCCACACTTTACGAGATGTTACAACCTCCTATCAAGCACGATTGCTGACGCAACTGCTGAAATTAGCACTTTGGAAGCAGCCACCTAAGTTATGTCCAAAGTTACAGAGCTGGTTACAACAAGTTAATCGTCCAAGAACAAGTGCAGAAGGAACAAGCCTTCCAGTTTCTACCAAGCAGCTGAGAGTACTACGGAAGAAAGCAGCTTGCCAGGCTCAGCACACAGCATACTACTTCTTGAACGAACATGACCTGCTATCCACAACCTCAGCAAAAACTGCATAAGCCACTGTTGAAATAAAAATCAAGCAAAGCTGAAAGTACAGTCCATTCTTCGGCTGCAACTACTCTAGCTCCAGCAACGCCGGAAGGAACGAGTGTAGCTGAGACGACACAGGTTGGGACAACGACTCAGCCAGGCTTGACCAGCCACGTATCAAGTAGTGAGAGTGCGTCGACACTGACAGTGGACGAAACCACGGCAGAACGAACCACCATCAGCGATGTAACAACGGCTTCATCAAGCCCCATTGCAGATACCAGCACTGCCCAATTTGTTACCTCAGAGACTGCCTCTGCCCATGTGACAACTCCAGTCGAAAGTACGGAATCTGTTATCACTACTAACCTGGCAACAAGTGCGGAGCTGACCAGTCTTTCGGATGAAACCACGCCACTGCCGACAAGTACCAAGATAGTCAGTACCACAGATCTGACTGGTACTTCAGCTGAGACAACAGAGCGCAAGGTAACGACTGACACTGGCTCTACCACCAATATAGCAAGTAGTGAGGCTGCCACCACTCTCGCCGTGGAAGAAAGCACAGAAACGTCCACAACTTTACGAGATGTTACAACCTCCTTATCAAGCACGATTGCTGAGACAACTGCTGAAATTAGCACTTTGGAACCGAGCTCACCTGAAGTTACTGTCCAAAGTACAGAGCCGGTTACAACAAGTAATCGTCCAAGAACAAGTGCAGAAGGAACAAGCCTTCCAGTTTCTACCACAGCAGCTGAGAGTACTACGGAAGAAAGCAGCTTGCCAGGCCTCAGCACACAGCATACTACTCTTGAAACGAACAGACCTGCATCCACAACCTCAGCAAGGCAAAGCACTGCTGAAATATCAAGCAAAGCTGAAAGTACGGTCCATTCTTCGGCAGCCACTACTCTAGCTCCAACAACGCCGGAAGGAACGAGTGTAGCTGACACGACACGGGTTGGGACAACGACTCAGCCAGGCTTGACCAGCCAAGGATCAAGTAGTGAGAGTTCGTCGACAATGACAGTGGACGAAACCACGGCAGAACGCAATCATTGTCAATGTAGCCGTTTTAAGTCAATATATGGAATAAAACTGCAAAGAACAGTTATACGTTATTTTTTTATGGATAAATTGAGGAATGCTATGGTACCCTTTGCTATTGCAGGTTTTTACTGTGTTCGAGCTGATCTTCACCACGAATTCTCATGGTTAATGATTCTTTTGCTGTATTTACGACTGATCTCGAGACAGTAGCCCAAAGATTACAAATATGTTTGAAATTGAGTTGATGACGGCGGTAAGTAGATATTTATTTCTTTCACTCCTGTGTGTTCACATGTGGTTTTTTAAATGATTTGTCTTACTATTAATCAAAGAACTAGCACCTGAATTATGAACATAAAATAACAAATATATTCAGATACTTTGAAATAAGCCGCAGCATGCATATAGAACATATATACCTAAATGGTCGAATAGACTTAAATGGCAAAATAATTCAATTCCGGTTCCTGCTTTCAAACATTATTTCTACTCTATTGATAATACAGCATCATATTCGTTTATAAACTGTTAAAATAATTCGGGCGAACCGTTGCACTGAGAGGTAGGCTATTGATTTTTCGCTACGCTTTGGAAAGGGTTTGCATTTAGCTATAACACAGAAAGACCTCATGAAGAACATTATGTTTATGAAACGTAACGACCCTAGTATTGCCATTTCTTTGTAATCGCATGCCAACTTGGTCTCTTGCAGATTTGAATCAGTGTAGCAGTTCTTTTGAATCTGCTACCAAACAACGAGACTGTTATCATTCAGCAATGGCAATTATCGCAGACACCCTTTTGGTCTTCAGTGACTCATCTGGGTGACTAATGACCACACTGGCAAACACACTGGAAGATGAGCTAAAGCATACCAATACGGGAACAATCACTGGGTCATGCATTGTTTTTGTTATTGAACAGACTCAAATAACTGTTTACGTCGCTAAGTACATCTCCAATTACTGTAAATTTGGCGTCATAAAGGTCTACCTCACGCCTGAAAATTAGCATTCATAAGATTTATTCCTTTATATGTTTACACTAGTATCAGTATGATATTCAGACTAAATGTATAGGGAGTAAAAGAGATTAAATAACTTGAAAACGATAGACAAAACAATACAGTGAAGAAAGAAGTTTTAAATGATGCTAACATTTTAATATCGGCTAATTCTTCTCTTCACCAGCTTCAAAAGTTTTAAATATGTAACATTGTCTTCTTTAGAAAACAACAAAAGTATCAGAATTAAGGTGAAATATGATTTCCGAACCGTTTCTTAAGAATATTAATTAATGGTAAATTTCCATAATTATCTAATGACATTTCATGAGCTCGTCATTTTTCCCCAATATATAATTATTTTCAAACAGACTTGCTATGGATATTAGATAATGATCTTGTTATGTTTCTCCATCTATACGATTTAAGAACGCAGCTATGGAAGAACACAGATGTTAAATAAGTTTTGATTTTGATGCAACTGTATAAGACAAGTGGAAACATAAACTTCACAATTTTGATAAATACCATCAGGACACCGGTTTGTCATATTTTCATGGCATTACATAATCATTTAATGTGCTAATTTGTTTATGCGCCTCAGCCCGTTTAAATGAAATGTAATTTTGAGTAACAGATGTCGAAGCCAAATTAATTCTCGTCGCATTTAATATAACGCTCACCCATAAGGAGAGTGACTTTTAGTAGCATGGTGGCCAATGGTTATATGCAAACTACACACAAACAGAATGGAGGAGTCGAGTAATATGTTATTTATTATAAAGGTGTGTGTGTGTGTGTGTGTGTGTGTGTGTGTGTTTGTAGAGTTATTATAGTTTTAAAATTCCAATTTTCACATGATGTGCGATGCACATCTAACTAAATGAGTAAGGCAATCTACTATGCTTTTCTCTTTCTTAAAATCTTGAACAATGACGATCGAGGGCTTGAACTCCTAAAACGAGGCCACGAGTATAATTTCTTATTGCCAGTTTATTTTTTGTGAAGTCACATTTAGGACAAATTGTTGTTTTTTCAAATAGCCGAACCAGTTTTGAAAAATGTCTAGGAAAAAAATGAACTAGCACACTACCATCAAAAGCCTTGTGCGGAGCTCAAATGGTGTTATTCTTTGAAAAGACCTTGTTAAGGTACCAAAGATTCTCATTTTTCTCTATTCATAATTCCTATCTTCCGTAACAAAATTGTTTATGGAGTCCCGTCTGGACAGACCTTTGTCGTTTGAATAAGTCCTTTCCTGGCAAACAGTTGGCACTAAAAATTCAAATAAAAATATGAACATTAGCAAGCATATCAAAATGTTCGTATGGTTAAACACATAAAAATAATGGGATCTGCGAGAGGGAATTTCTAGAATATTGCCCAGAACAAAAAATAGTGTATTGTTTGTTCTATCTATTGTGTGTCGTGTGTGTGTGTGTAAGCAAATACGTGTATGTACACTAATGGTGATCGCACTTTATTAAGAGAGAATTTCTATATTCATTCTCAAAGATCGTTGAGTATTACCAACATATAAAAGTGATTTACTTTAATTGAGCTGACTTTCGTTTTGTTGCAATCATTATAAACCAATTTCAGTTCCCGTTTCAAAATAAATGTTTACAGACATTCAGAGTGACTGTAAAAAGACAATTCAGAAAATATGAATATGGAAATTCCTTCAACAAGTAGTGACTCGTAATTCAAGTCAACAGTCAGCTATATAGATCGACCTTAAGTTGGGACTAAACCCACAATATCCTCCACTACTTAAGCTAAGATAAGGTGTTTTCAATATCCAAAGATCATCCTGAATTTCTCGAAAAGGTTCAACAATTTCTGAGCAAATATCTGCGTAATTGCACATTATGACTGTTTTGAAAAATAACTTAGATATTCAAAGTATTTCACACTATACCATATTAGCATGGTGGGTTCAGTCTGAGCTGAGAAGCGCTTCATGACGTATCGATACTGCAATCATACTATACAAAATCAATCTAGCAAAAACTAGAAAAATTGGGGAACGGTTCATATGCCACAGAAATTTAGACTTTTCAACAATAAAAAAAGAGACAATTTTCTTTCATGAAAAATTGGCATCACCTACAAAAGTCCCGAATTGTATTGACCTATTCGAACTTTTTGAACGTCAAAATAGTCATTAAAACCGTAATTTTACTCCTTAATGTAAAGATACATTGCATAATTATAAGAACACATACTTATTGACTCGCTTAAATTCATTTTACGTGTACCAACAAACCACCACTGGATAACTCTATCAACTACGACGACAATGATGACCTTCGAGACATCAAGACCGATATCTCAGAACAAACAGCGAAACACACCACTATTGCGAATTATCAACAAAGCCTAAAGTAAGTCCATTCTTCGGCAGCCACTACTCTAGGCTCCAACAACGCCGGAAGACGAGTGTACTGGACGACACAAGGTTGGGACAACCGACTCA
>JZLH01S0614058.1:2117-46798 GCA_001188425.1 Eucidaris tribuloides
TGCACGGTAGACCCCTCTGGCCCACGGACTATTATCACTCGGGCATGCACGTAAGGAGAATAAAAATGCATGCCCCATGCCTGTCAATTGACCACTCACATTGTGTCATTCTTAAACCCGTCTTATAAAATCTTTTATTTCACATATCTTTGACAGCACTTTCTCCTGCGTTCTCAGTGTGAGCCGCTCATCAGACAAGGAGTTCTTGAACACATCATGTCATGAACAGTTAACTCGTTGGCTACTGGAAACGGATGTGCTGTGTATTAACTCTATGGGAATTACAGAATCTCGAAGGCAACAGGTTAACACAAAACCATTGAATATATCACAAACATGGACATTGCCTCATCTTTGCTCATACAGCATGTTTCTATTGAGCATCCTGTATTTACCCGGTTAAAATTTAACCGGCTAATAGCGATGAGCAGTGTGTTTCTATTGGATTGCATTTTCCAAAAAGTTCGATAAATCGTATGGGGTCACTGAACATTTGCGAAATTGCTGGCTGAAAGTTCCTTGACCTGGGTTGCCGCAAGGTATTGTGGGACGACTGAAGTCAAATTCATGCTCAATCAAACACACGTGTGCTGCAGCCAGGGGTCATTTATTCCAATCAAGTGGTTTTGTTGATTTCTGGTTACTCTCCGGCAAGTGTGCTCTACCACAACGGTGGCTGTTTCTATTTACGTCTTACGGTATCTCTCAACGCTATTATTCTACAAAAAGAAGGATAGCGGCAACTAAAAAGACGGATAATGGTGGCGAATGTCTGTTTCTATTGAGCTCTTCTACTCCTTTAGCCGGTTCATTCCGGAAAATTAGCTCCAAAACAAACACGCTGATAGTGTCCCAAATTTTAGCTCCTCGTAAAACGCTGTGGGGACTTCTGACTATGATGGTGCAAAAAAAGCTCACCAAATCCAAGATTTGTGGAGGATAACTGTTGTTTGTCCATCTTTGCCAAGCGCATACCAAGGATCATTGCCCAAAAATCCCCATCTTCGGAAAGGACCTTTAGATATTCACTGTGGAAATTTTGAAGAGTGTTTGGTCTACGTTGAAATAACCCAGCTCATACTAGATGGTCCCTGTGACTGAGGCCATGTAACCACAGACGTTGGAAGACTGGATGGGACGACGTTTATGGAGGCATTTGAGAGCATTATCAGTCTTAAAGTGATGGAGGACTGCATGAATGGCTTTGCTAAATCTATTTCAAGGAAAATCATGTTCCTGTATATTCTGAATAATATTCATCACTGCGTGCTGCAACCTGTACCAAAATAGTAATTTTCTGGTCGTGGAAAAAGGCACAAATGTGGCAACCCAATTCCATACTCTGACAGATGACTATGATAATCAAATAACCTGCCAACTGATCCTATTTTTGGCATAAGAAAATGCACTTTTTACCCATTTATTTGGTGTGTCCCTATTTTTGTCTCGCCTGCATAGCAGAAGCAAAACATAGGTGCTGCTTTTCCAGTGGCGGCAGCAACATCAAAAACTTAACCTAAGTTAACTTTAAAAAAAAAAATTTGCATCAATTTCGAAAGTATAAGTTCTTATTTCATGGAACTTGGACATAAGGGCTACTAACCAATATGAAGTATCATCAATCATTTGATTAGAATTTCAGGTCATGATGTCAAGGTCAAAGGTCATTTCAGGTCAACAAACTTAGACTATGTTGTAGGATAGTTTTGAATTTTTTTCCCTGCCAAACAATATTCAATATGTGTGTGCATGGGCATGTCCGTGTGTCTGTGTGTTCAAAATCACATTAAAATGCTACTTCTATTTTCTTGGCAGATTTTTATTGTTTGTTTTATCTGATATGGTATGGGCTTCCAAACTTCTATGCAGAATGTGAAAGTTCATAAATTATGCTAATTTATGCAAATTGATATAAAATCAATGAAAAATGACAAAAATGTCACTCCTTTCTTTTTTAGTGGTTCCTGATTCTGATTGCTCACTGCTCAGACTGATAAAGCTAGGTCAGGGTGTCCAGACTTTTAAAATGTTTTGATATTCATTAATTATGGTAATTTATGAGTCTGACCTCATTTTTGAGGTCTGTTTATTTGATTATGAATTTGTAATGAACATTAAATCTGTCTGTGAATAGTATTTCATGAATTGCTAGTTTTTCTATGTAATTTATATACCAAATGTCAGAGAATAAACTGAGATTGTACCTTAACGATAAAAGTTTTTGAGTCACATTGTGCAGTAACTGTTGACCCACATACAAAGGATTGTATGATTGTTCAGAAGAATGAAAGTCAAACATTCATGTGTATACAGAGAATGCAGAACAGTCGGAAGAAGAAGATGGTGAATGAGTGAACAAATTTGACTTAACCATTCAAGAACAATGAACATTTCATGCAATCCTTTAGTTAAAGGCTAATTGACATGATTGGGAACACTTGAAAATGCCTCAAGCAGCAAATGAGTTCAGATATATACCAAGGTATACACTACCTGGCAGGGGCGTTGATCCATGTTTCGGATTGGGGGGGGGGGCAAAAACAGAAAAAATGTCCCAAATTTTCGGCGCGCTTTGCGCACTAAATTGTAACAGAATTTTGCGCACTCCCCAAAAATTGGAATTTGTGTATGTGTAATGGTAATTTTATGCCATATTTAATGGTTTTATAGTGCTTTCCATGCTTTTTAAAACACATATGTGCATTGCATATTATGAATTTTCCAATTGTCAAAATTATTGGGGGTGGGGGCAAATCGATATGTTTGCCCCCCCCCCAATATTTTCATGGGGGGGGGGGCCCCTGCCCCCTGCCCCCACAGGATCGACGCCTCTGCTACCTGGAGTGTAAATCTTGGTTGGAAGGATTTGTCTTGAATTTGTTTACTTAAGGAGAGTCAAGCATGAACATACCAGTTCTGAATTACTCTCGTGGCCCAAGAGAAATTAATTACATAGAAAACTACACAACAAATTTGCCTATCACAATGTATACTGATGGTAATTCTATTAAAGTGATTCAACATAAGACCACAGAATTTTCACAGCAGAATCCTTGCATAGTTAACTTGATTCTGGAATAATTTCATTCTAAGCTGAGGACTACCTCCAATCATGCTATATACCTTTAATATGGGAAATTCTTATACATGTATTGGCAACTCCGCCAGCCACATTTTGTGATGAGAATGGAAAGAAATTCCCATTGGTATCTTTTACAAATTATCATTAATTTTCATTTTCTTAGGATTTCAGTTGAAAAGGTGACCTATTTCTTTTAGAAAAGCATGCAGAATCATGTTTTCTGGCACATACTTCACAAGCCAGAGGAAATTGGATATATGATCTGTCATTTGTACAGAATTATGATAGTGAGTTCTCCACTTCAGTTTCCAATTTAAGAATTTCTCATAAGGATTGAATAAAATATTGAAAATTCATAAATCTGGAATAGTTTAGTCAATTTAAATTTGTTCAAACCAAATTTTCTTCTTCTTGTCTATGATTGCACGTGTCCGACTTTCATTTTTCTTTATGTGGTGGTGGTGGTGGTGGTGGTGATGTTGTTGTTAATGAAGATGTTAATAATCATGTTGATAGTTGAGGGGAATTTCAGGCTGATACCAAATTGCACAAGTGGAAAAGTCCATGAAACATCTCAGTGAAAGTTGAGAAAAATCAAATATTCATAGTTTAATGTTTAAATATCCCTATAATCAGGACAAATTGTCAACACTGTGCTCTATGCAAGCAGCCCTAAAATCGTTTTGTACACAAAATGTCAGTAAATTTACATTTTGCGTCTGTACTCCTTATATTTCAAGACTAACATTTTTTGACCTATGTGAAGTATGTTTAGGTGCAAACATTAAAGAAATTGAAAAGTTTGTGATATTTTCTGTACAAATCAAATTGATTGTTGCTCACAGTGAATGTCGCGATGTTGCCAAGTTTTTCAACGGCCTTAGGAATTTTCACAAATTCATAGCTTTATTCCTATTTGTCCAATTTTCCTTGGAATTTCAGTGATCTCTGACTTTTCTGGGGTTTTTTTTCAAAACAAATTGCTATCTGCCTGGAGCTCCCCTTTGAAGATGATGATAATGATGATGATGAGGAGGAGGATGATTGAGGATGGTGATTAATGATTGATGATTGACGATGATTGATGATGATGATGATGATGATTGATGATTGTGATGATGATTGATGATGTTGATGATGGTGATTGATGATTGATGAAGATGATGACCCTTGTAAAAATGAACAATCTTAAACAATGGGAATACCATGGTAGTACCATGGTATTGACCAAAATACCATGGTTTATTGGTCAAAACCATGGTATTACCATGGCTCATTTTTGTAAGGGGATTGATAATTGATGATGATGATGATTGATGATGATTGATGATGGTGATGGTGATTTATGATTGATGATGACGATTGATGATTGATGATGATGATTGATGATGATTGATGATGATGATTGATTGTAATGATTGATGATTGATGATGTTGATGATGGTGATTGATGATTGATGATGATTGATGGTGATTGATGATTGATGATGATGATGATGATGATGATGATGATGATGGATTGATTGATGATTGATTGCATGGGGATAGTGGCAATGTTGAGAAGGACGACAGCGATGAATCAGATGATGATGAAAATGATTAATCAGTATATAGACCTGTTGTTTTAATAATGAGACATCACTTCATCCCCCTTTGCTGGGGGCTTCCAAGTGTACATTAAAAGATGAGTATCTTCCATCTATACATTTCATCAGTTTAGGAACAGCTGTAAACCTGGGTTATTGCATCATCTTTTATTGTGCTCTAGAAGCTACCCCAGCATTCTACACAATAGACCTGGGCCCTGTTTCATAAAAGTTGACATCATATCAATTTGCCATTCTACTTCAATTTATGTAAAAATCCAGGGCTCTGATTGGCTGTGAAGCACTGTTGCCATGGTAGTTGCCACTAAACTGGCAAGTTGACATGATGTCAACTTTTATGAAACGGGTCCCTCAGGTTTATAGAAATGTTTAGGAATAGATGGAATCCATGATACAAACTATGTTACCTATGTCTTGTGGTTATTAGGTAGTATCTTCACATTATTTTGTCATAACCACACCCCGTTTTAATGGTTGAATATGATTCTATTTTACATGAAATGTATGATCTAAAAAAAAGTGTCAAAGTTTAAGTATGTTTATATGTCAATATAATAATGTGAAGCTTGTGTTTGTATATTTTGTACATCTGTGTGAGTGTGCATGTGTGTGTGTGTGTGATTGTGATAGTGTGCGTGTGTGTGTGCATGTGTGTGTGGACTGTGTGCACATGTGTGCATGTGCGCTTGCGTGTGTGTGTGTAATGCTTACCCCTGGTGTTTTCCAGTATTATTACATTGCAACTTTACATTTTATTCATATTTTTTTATCGATTCATTTTGAACTTAGTTTTCTAATCATTTTTAACTTTGTAACAAGACTGTGTTTATGTTCAGATTTTTGTCAAGATGTCATATTTTCAATCAACCAAAATGAATGAAATAGTACAGGAGTAAACCAGAGGTGTGCCCAGATATGGCCAGTACCTCCACCAAAGTTAGCATTTATCTACCCCCCCCCCCACCATCCAGTAACCTTGAAAATGTTTGCATTATTATTAAGGTCAAAGGTTGAGGGCAAGGTCATGTCGGATGCGCCACTGCATTAGCTACAATACATGTCAAATTGGATGTGTCTATAATTTAAGCCACAGGCTAACATTACCACAGTGAGCTACATAATCCTCCATGCTCCAAATGTCACCCTGAAAAAAAAATTGTATTTCAAAATGATTTAGTGCTTTAAAAAAGTGAAAATCATAAGTTGACTGGAATCACCTGCCCATTTCCTCCCATAGACTTACTGTGTGTAGATCTAGGCTATTTGTACTCAGCCCGAGTACTAATTGTTTTTTCATTCATATCTTGCCAGTCGCAGCATAAATTTCCAAACTTTTGTATTCTAGGGTGTTATTTGTCCATTCATACACTACTATGTAGCTCAGATAGAAAAGTTTGACAATTTTTTAAATTTGATGCTCCACAATGTTAGCCTGTGTCTTAAAAACTGAAATCCAAAGAATGTTTTTAAAGTGTGTTTTGCTTGACAATGGCCTTCATACCTGACCTATGACCTTGAAAATTGAACTTGGTCTAGCATTTTCTTTTTTTAAACGCGTAAATATTTAATGGGGCTAGATGTAAAACTGTACCCTTGAGACTGTAACAAAGCATAAGTATTAAACAAAACATACAGACAGACAGACAGACAGACTCACATGATCACAACACCTCCAACTTTGTTGGCGGAGGTAAAAAAAAGAGACGGAAACACGTTATAAGGTGAATCATACTGTGTTTGTCGGGTGCATTTTAATGGACCCACAAGGTTCCATGCTACAATATCGCAGCAGTAATAATAAAATGTATGGATCAGTGTAGTTTCTTTTTTTTACTCTTTGAAATAACCATACATACAATATCAATTATATTTCTGCTGCCTCGATAAAGAGATAATAACACCATCAATAATTATACATCATACAGGAACTAGTCAAGAGAAGAAAGTGTACAGTATACTACAAGAATCTGTCATACGATACATTATGACGTTAAAGATTGTCTCAGCACATACTCCATATTCAAACAAAGTCAAATCAATTGCCTATTTATTTTAGAATGAAACTTGAACCTTTTTTTCACTGTATGAACGAACCATTCATTTTTTTTTATGATGTAGAACATGTACAGTTGATTTTATTACGGTAATAAATAGATTAAGAAGTATACACAGGCATTCCATAGCACTTGATTAATCATGCAATAAACAAATAAAGCCCACCAAGTTTGACTGACAACACATCCAAGGGGTGCGTGGTGGGGGGTAGACTATCGGTGTGTGGGTACGTACACGGTTTGGATTCTAACTACTAGATTTACTTATACTCTTTCACTTTTGTCACAGTATACATTACTGTACTGTGATTAAACAACAAAACATGAAAATATTCATGCTTTTTAGTTATTTTTAAAAAATCTTTCTAATGTGTGAAATTCTTGTCGTGTTTCAAACTGAAACAAAAGATCAGTTCAGGCTCAGCACATTGGTCACTGCATGCCAGCAGTGGTATAACCTTTCGCATTAATTCTGACGAAACGGAATAGGTTGTGGTTCAAGAAACGTACTAATCACTGGACAAAGTATGCTGAATACAACATTCACTGATACAAACGCAATATGGGAAAGACACCGCCTAGCAAAAAAAAATGTTCGTTTTCAGTGAAAACTAGTAATAACATTGTTCATTTCAGCCCTGTTAATGTACAAATTCACAACACCACATCTTCCGTCATTGCAAAATAATGTTCGCAAAAATGATTTGACATACTGTCAACATTTACAGTAAATATGTGTCTTTCAATGAAACGCACTATCTGAAGCGTGATAGAATATTCTTGATATTGTAATAATGTGAATAACCCAATTAATTTGAAATTTGCTGCAACATTTAATACTCATAGATGTGACCGAGAAAAAGAAAAGACTTTGGATATAATATTGGATTGTTTTCGCCACACTGATTTGTAAACCTTGAAAGACATAAAACTGCAAAAACAAAAAACACATGGAATCATAAAAATAAACTGCGTCCTATATTGAAACCTAAATGAGTTGAATTTGTATGGTGAATAGCCCATATTTCTTGGGTGAATGGTCTACGAAAATTCACCTGCATTGATTATCGAGTTGAAATACACGGGGAAAAAAGCATTGATCTGGTTTCGGCTAGAAATGACAACAGACCAATAATTGAAATGGTCTTACTGTAATAATATTTTTGATGGCTGCAAATAATTTGAGGTGGTGTTATTATTAACCGTGCAAATTCCTTTTAGTACCATGATTCTCGCTATCACATATAAACACACACCAAAAAAAGTACCCCCTACCCCCTTTTTCAAACCACCATAACTTTTTAACAAAATGAATTTTAGCAAAATGATTTAGCAGGAGTATTTCTACACTCATTGACTACAGTAACTTCTATGTGAAAACGTGATTGATCCATCAAGCCATGCATGAGTGAGCATGCACTAAAGGCAAAAATACCGTTTCAAAAGTCACAGGAGTCATCTCTTACGCCAAAATAATGGTAAATGGTATTTTTTGCTTTATTTATAAAGTGTGCTCACTCAACCATGACATGGTTACAACCTCGTCTGTTCGTACAACACGTAAAGATACATTTTGCTGAAAAATATTGGATTTCATTTTTTTAAACATACTTAATGGATTCTACAATTTCAAAATTGAGGAAGGATGAAAATTTTTAAATCAGCTCACTGAAGCGTAAAATATGCGAAAAGTGCCAGGGTGGTGTCAGGGGATCAAACGATAGGTGATTAACAAACATAACGCTTAATAAATCACCAGAAACAGAATTTGTCAAAATCCTGCATCACTAATCACCCTTGTGACATTTTTTACTTTAATGCTTGCTCATTCATGCATGACTTGATGGATTAATCACATTTTCACACAGAAGTTAGTCAATGAGTGTAGAAATACCCCTGCCACATTATTTTACTCAAACTTGTTTCTTCAAAAAGTTATGGTATTTTGAATAGGGGAGTAGTTACTTTTTGTTGTATTTAGTTGATATCGGGCAGTGTTGCATCCGGGGCTCTTTGTATATCCTTGTTTTTCACCCTAATATAGTGAGCAACCTGATATAACTAGGTGATTTTTATGTACCCAAGGTCTTTGTTATAACGAGGTTCCACTGTACATATGCGATAGCGGAAAATTTCGAACAAGTGAAATAGGGTAGAGTTCATACTTTACAGAAAACAACAGAATATGGTCACATGCAATGACTAATCTATTTCAGATTATAACTCCCCAAGGGGGTGGGGATGGGGGGGGGGGCACTATTATCCTGAGGTTGATATCATGCTTGTCCACAGCCCAGTCCACAACCTCCTAAAATAAACCGTGAATTTTTATTTTTTCATTCTTTTTAGCTGGGTTTCTACGAGACTATAAATCAAATATTTGGTCATGTGGTTACTATACTATACCCTGAGCATGTAATAGTGCATGCAGTCTGCAAAACAGACTTGAAACAAAATGCATTTGAGCAAAGGCTCCACGAAATTCTCTGAACATTTTAGCTGGGTTTTCACATGACACTGTATACTATAGAATGTATTTCATTCACTCACTCTCCTAAGCTCTCTCAGCTGTGAGATTTTAAGTGTGGAAATATTGGATATAGTGCCAAAATGCAAATTTGTGTTGTCAAACATTACTTAGGTTCTGGAACTCCAAGCACACATTTTGGCTCTAAAATGTACTCTTTTCCTAAACTTTTGGCATTTTGGATATCATGTGCCCATTGCCTGCTGTTAAAAGAAAAATGTCTTCACAGGTTTTTGTGGACAAGTACTACATCAACCTCGTATTGCAAGACATGCCCCAACCCCCCCCCAAAAAAAAAAAATCACCAGTTTAAACAAAATTATTTTCAAATTCTCTACCAGACTAACACTAAAAATCTGAGTTGCAACATAATACATGAGTTATATTTCAAGGCTAACAGTGTCAAGGATTATTTATTATTTTTTTTTTGTGCCAGATTTTTCAAGGCAATGTCTATTCCATAGAGTCCCCAAGTCTGTACAAAACTCTGGACATGAAATCAAAAGCCCATACATAAGAGTTTCTGGAATGGCTGTGAAAAAAAATACTTTTGCAAGTTACGTTAATAATTCCTTGTTACAGGGTGAATCTTTCAATACGTAGTGGGATTGAAGTCAGACCTTTGTGGCACTTTAACATTCAGGAATTGAAGTCGGACCTGTGTGGCACTTAAACATTCAATGTACCAACTTGTATTTTCTAGCTAAGTTAGACTGTTTGCACACATTGGTCAAACATGATTAGAAATGTGGCTGTAATCGCCAATGATTCTAATTAAATCACGATTGTGATTCAAATCGTGCTCCAGAGGCGTTTTCCTTTCACTATTATCCCAAATCTACAGACCAAAGTTTTCCATTCTACAAATGCCAGATTGTGTTTTTCTCCGTTTTACAAATGTCAAATTCCGTTTTTCTCCACGTTGTAATTTTCCGACTTAGATTCGGGGGAAAGAAATCACAAATACGTCAAGCTTACAAGGCCCATGGGTGTTTTGATTCAGTTCGGGGACATATTCAAAGGTAACACATGATTTCTTTGGCTTTATTAGGGATCTTTTTGGTAAATTATTTCACTTTGATTCAATAAATATTTATTAATTTTACTTTGGGGAAAATTTTTAGGCATGATTTTTTTTTTCATTTATTTTCAAATGCTGTTTTCTGCATTATACCTCAAATTCCGTGATTTCTGAGGAAAATCTGCAATGCGGAAACTTCAGTTTTTACCCAAATCATGTCGTGTTTTCCTTGTGTGAATGGCTTGACATCTTAAACTCATGTGACCTTTCACTAACTTACACTGGAATACTGTCGCAGCCACAGACTTCAATCTATGGTCACAGCCGCACGATCCATCTGGTGTAAAGTGGATTGACAGCACATCCAAAAATACGGCCATCCCTCTTCAGTAATCACGCTGTCCAGGAAAATTTTGGGGTTTTTTTCTCGTGTGCATGGGGCGGTCTAATTGCTGCGACTGCAATTGGTTTGCAATCATTATTTAGCTGCCGAGTGAAACTGTCTTAGATAATTAAGTAGAATATCCCCTTTTTATATACCCTTTCAAGACCTGAACTAACAGGAATAAAACAAAAAAATCCGTCTTACACCGTTACTACTTAAAATTTAAAATACTGAACAAGGACATCACGTGGCAAGACCATAAGGCAAAGGCTAAAAATACATGAAAGCTGAATAAATATATATTGATGAAATAAACTTCTAAGCTGTATTATTTTCTACAAATTACAGTGAACCCAGATATCCAATTGAATCAGTGAACTCACAAAGGGCCTAAGTTCACATGTAAACAAATGGGGACTAGGGCCCTTAATGTATTCACTCATTCAATTTCAATTCAGGGATATTTTTTATATGGTGCCCCCCTCATAGTTTGGCCTGGAAAGACCTGATCAGGTCAAAACCCTGATGCAGTCCTTTTTAAATAGCCATTTCACCTGCAGGCATTTATCAGGAAACTTCAGCTGAGACATGTGCTGAAAAGAATTCTGCTGCTTCTCAAATGTAAGCCATTACATACTTCAAACATTCAAACTTTCATTTTGTTTTTAATCTGTCTATGCTTAAAGGCAGGGTATCTCATTTGCATGACTAAAATTAACATTGTGTAAATACACTAGAAGAAAATACCATCTAAAAACCTTTAGCAAAGTATAGGAGCTAGAAACTAATTTTTAGTGGAATTATAGTTACAATTAAACTTTGAATCATTGTCTGGTAGAAACAAAAATTCTTAGCCTTGAAGCTAAGGGGAAATAATTATGGAACACAAAATCATTTGGCAGATATATTTGGGATACAGGGATCACTGTAGTGGAATATTTCATGATTTTGACGTGGTAACTTTCACGTACGAAGTTAAATAAAAAACTTTACTATATACAAAAAAAAGACACTAACTAACTTACTTTGAGTTGAGCTGAATGTGGCACAGGTGCAGATAAAATAAACTTACGATTGCACTAACTAATCCCATACCATCCTCATAACAAAACAACCCCTACCCCCCCCCCCCCGCCCCGCAACAAAATGGAAAATTACATGGGCAGTTGGGGCAAGATTGTCAAATTCACAATACCATCACTTGAGCATACCATTCAATGGTTCAACCTTGACTTACAACATTATATTACACGACACTTTGAGTACTTAAAATTTCAAGAAGTACACGACAGAATGCAAAGATAGTGTTAAAAAAAGACCCCTGCAGATCAGAGCAACAAGTCAAGCTGTTTTACCACAGGCTAGCTTACTTGGGAATCCCAATGATCTGCACTATTATTACTATGGCTTCACCTTATTCTGTGACACATCATCAGAAAAATAAAATCAGTTACAATATATTTGTTATTGTATCATTTTGTTTACCAAACCTTAAGCACCAACATTGAGCTGTCATTTTGCACGCTATATATCATGACACTTCTGTAAGTAACAGTAACAAAAATAATGGAAGTAACACCATACTGAAGCTAGATATTAAGATGAGTAACACACGTGTCTGGCATATCATTTCATATCACCTTATAGTTATTCCTCAGAAACGGCTCAACATTAAATGGCCTATGAATCGCAGGTTGCATAAACTCATCTAACTATTAATCTATGCTCAACATCTGAAATTACTTTATGCACGAGAGTCTGTGAGACCATTCCAAGATTACAGAACTGACCCACTCTCCGCAAATATCTGTTTATGTGTTCTGTCTTTGAAAGCCCTCTAGTCGTAATGTACTCGTGCGGGTGAACCAATTTAGCCGTGATGTCACTTTTTTTTCGCATTTCTGATCACATGAGCTTATTCTGGAAGGTTAATTCACTTATTCTCTCCTGCAACCACGCAACATTACCCCCTCCTGGCAAGCGTCGGTGACATAATTTTGGCTTCTTACACGAACAAAAGACAAACTGACCATAGGAATTTCATGAATTTGAATTGTGGTGTGAACTACGAGAAGGGTGATAGAAAATGAAGATTACCTTGTTTCTACACTCGTAACTATCCTTGACTAATAATTTATCCAAGAGAGTTGTAGTGAGATACACATACATTTTGACACAGACTTCTAAATGTTCTCGTCCATGCTAACAGACCAAAGATAGTTCAAGAATGATCAGCAAACAATTGGCAAAATTTTTTACAAGTACACCATTCAATGCAATAATACAGCATTTTAAGGAAAATGTATTTGAATGAACAATACACTACACACGGACACACATTACACATAACAAGGGAATGGGGCGATGATGGTTGCGTCTAATTACAGAATTCACACCTAGAACAAAAGATTAAATTCATTTCATTAAAAAAAATTGACAACCAAAATGCAAATATCCAATGTTCCACCAGTTAAAAAAAAACCTGTGCATACTTTTAACATGTACATTATATATGAACACAACAGGCTATCGAGAGAGAGTTCCTAAATATCAATTATCCTGACGTTATTCTCTTAATTCTACATACACAAAAAAATACTACCATCTACGACAGCATAAATACCCCGCATTCCAACTGGGGGATTGTATATTGCACAAAAATGTTAAAAATGTTACACCACACAAACATCTGGCTGAAACCAAAAGACAAAAAAAAAAAGGCCTTCAATGGGCCTTTGGTATTTTGTTCATGTCATATTCACAGGAAAATACGGATTGTACACAGTGATGGCACACACGTGTACCTTGCTTGTGCGAGTTATGTACGGATGTTCTATTTTCACAGAGGTGGCGACTCTACAAATGTAATACATTCCATGTTCTCGTGTTACCGTTGTTTGTCGTGTAACTACACGTTAGGAATGAAAATGCCCGATTTGCGCACCAGTTGCTTCTCTCACACATGAATGTTTTTTTTTTAAAGGCACACAGCGCTGATTATTTTCCGGTCCGATGTTAAAATCGAGCTATCCAAAAAAAATATGGTGGCTGTGGGCATTCGCTGATAGTTGTATTCATGAGTGATCAAATCCATCGTGACATTTCAAACTTGTAGGCAACATCACCGCAAACAACACGGCACAATAATCCACTGAGTTGCATTCCTTCTCGGGAGTGTATTAGCTGCTATACGTGACAAGATGCTTTTTTGCAGCAGGCAGACGACAAAAATCTTTGATGTACAACACGAAGGATAGGAATTTCAGAATATGCTTGAATATCGAAATAATCTTCATAATTATTACCTATCGACCACGAGTCTTATTCTCAACATGAGGTCACTTAATTGTGTCTTTATCCAAACATGGTGTTTATAAAAATGTTTCTTTTAAGACACAGTGTTTAGGTGTTCGTCATCGTGGGAGCAACAAATAATAACTGCCGAAAATGTCATCTTCGATTCGTGTCTGTGCGTTGGTCATCGTGAACCGGTCGTGAAAAACATCGCGTACCTTGTGATTTTGAAGTGACAGACTAACTTGTTCCCAGATGACATGAGGTTTGAGAAAAAGACTAGGATTCACACACATAAATTAGGATTTTTCTATGTCTATGTCCGACATATTTCGCTGGCATCGTCAGTGTCTCGTCACAATGCACATGTATTTTCGTCATCACATTGTGCGGGGAAAACGGTGCAGTGGTCCATCATTATTACTACGTAAAGTCAACGACAGTCGTTTGTTCAAGTGTAGCACCTGGGATGCATCCAAACACATAAGAGCTTTATTGTCATCAAATTCTGATGGAAAGGTGGAAAGTCAGGACAAAAGTGGACTCCGTTCTGTGTTTGTATCACGTGATTGTCAGCACATGAGGACAGAAAAAAAGTTGCGAGGAAGCAGATTACATGGCGACATTTGACCCCACTTTAAAAAATAGACACACACACATATATATATCTATATATATATATATAACACGACGACTCAGCAATACAAGCGTTTTCAGTTCCAGAGGTACATCAAGTTTTCAATGATCAATGTCACATGTACACAATGGATGAAATACGTCACATGATAAAACCGTCAATTGCAAAGTTAACAAGTAGACACAGAATATTTCTTAAAATCAAATCCAATGCATAATGGGTGCTCCTCGTTCAGAAAGACGTGCCAGTTATCATTTGGTAATTTCTTTTTTGCGGCAAACAAGGTTCCTCTTTGCTAAGTATTTTTTTTTACAGTTTGTTCCCGCGTCATGAAAAATGTGCCTTGTTTAGTGTCTGTTTACTGTTCAATGTGTGATTCCTACACAAAAAAACCACACACATGGACAGATGACAAGGTGTGTTCACAACAACTATCAACTTCTGAAAGCAGTCTAGTAAACAATTTGTCTAGTATCATGTAATTCACAGATGTTTATTTCACCGCCACGGTCACAAAGTTAAGCAAGCAGTAGCTGATTATAAAGAGAGGCGATATGCATTTCCCCGCTGCACGCCGGACAAGGTGCGATGTCAAACCAACACAATGGAGGAATTAACTCTCTGGCAGACAAGCAAACATTCTCATTGACATATACGTGAACATCCTCTGTAAAAATTTGCTTTGTCTTTTTTTCAAACCTGAAGACAACAAATTGCATGACCGTATCAGATGCAAATACTTTGGTGAAAGATATTCGGAGCTGTATTGCATGATGTCTCGATGTCTATGATTTCACACCTGTAACAGCAATTACGTCTCACACGGCTGAAGTCCTGTAGATTCACAACTGGAGTTGTGCATAAATTTGGGGGTTCTAACACGGGTGAGAATATACTTTATATCCACGATGGAAGTTTACGAAGAAGCTGCGCTGATTTTTTTTTCTTTCCTCCGCCGGCGTCAAAAGTACTGCACTCTACCTGAATAGTCACGTGTATCGCACAGTGTATTAAACAATGCATAAGCTGTCCAATATGGGTATATTATGCAAGAGTCGTAAATATACTTCTATATTTTTTTTCTGTATTAGGAACACGGAACACACAAACCGACGATGGTGGTGACACGATATCGCTCAGTTTTTTGGTAAAATCTCTACAAAGTTTCGTGAGGTCTCCATAAACACGAGGTCCCTCACCACGGTGGGGAGAAATCAGGTCGGGATTTAACTCTCAACACGCCGAAGTCGCAAAATACGCACCACACGCTACGTACAATCACCACAGAGCTGTAATTTCCGCGGCACGCTAGGAGTTAAGTGCGACGTCACGCGGCGTGTTATCACAGGGTGCTGACGCGGTCCATGTGCCTGACGGGACTGAGCTGGAGGAGGGTAGAGTTGCTACTGGTGCTCTCCCCGGGGTTAGCCGGCGGGTTCTGCGTGGCCGGGTCGTTGCCCGGCGTGAAGTGCTGCTGCCGGTAGATCTCCCACCGTTCGTCGTCGCTCTCGTGGGTCAGGTACCGCTGGCCCACCATCGCCTCTAGCTCGCGCAGGTCGAGCCACGTCTGATAGTCCTGGAATGCACCAAACAAAACAAAAATTGAAAATGTGTTTGGTGCTGCAAAATTGGAAAATAACATTGAAAATGGATATACTGAAACTTTTTGACATGCACTCATCAGAGTAAAATTGCATGAATGAACAGAAAGCCCAAAACTAAAGCGAAGGAACAATACATGCGTAAAAAACGAGATGTGATTGGCTGTCGCAGTAAGCTATTCACAGCTCGTCTTTTATGCGTGTATTGTTCCTTTGCTTCCATTATATTGTTTTGGCTTTCTGTTCAGTCATGCAATTATACCCTGATAGGTGCTGTCGAAAAGCTTCAGTACATCCGTTTTCAATGCTATTTTCCCAAAACAAAATTATCATTTCATGAATGAAATAAAATGGAGCTGTGAGTTTAAGGAATTTTAAGCTGTATTCCATTTGCATCATAAATCAAAAGAGGCCACAACACTTCATGAAAAAGAAAGGGTTTGAACCCGGCATGGTGGTCACCTGCTTATTCATATTTTTGCAATACTGTGACTTCATAATTGCACACTCCCACCTACAGTACTCATAAATGACCCCATTGATAAATGAGGTCATCTCTCTCTGAGCTTGATGATATATTTAATTTAGAATTATTGAAGTAAATTGTTCTTTAAATATCATCAATATTTCTTCCCATATGTATCACTAACATATCCAAAAAGATGTAAAGGGCAAAAGAGTTTTTTCGGGGGGTTCTGAAATGCAGTTTTAAAAAATGTGCTATTATTATCATTAGAAGTTACACTAAGGTTTACGGGCTCTCTTTGGTGATTTCGACCAAATGACTGTATGAATGAATGCATTCTGAATCTCACAAAAAGTGTTGTGTTTGAGCATGAATTACATCTAGGTAAATCCCAGATTCAGAATCAGTGCTGGTCTAGAAAGCGACCAGACAAACAAAGCCAGACACTACCATCATTAGCAAAAAGTTTAAGACCACAAGAATATTTTCCATTACATCATGTAGAAAATAAAAGCTCAAAACTATTGTTTCTTGAAGATGTTGAAGGGCAAGTTGGGTTCATTGTCATTGCTCAAGGGGCACAACATAGTACTTATACAATATACACCAACATGAGTCCCCTTGGAAGGCAGATTACAGAGATTTTTGTGCAAGAACTTAAAGAATCTTCAACAGTAATTATAAGGCCTTGGCACTGTATGGTCATCACATCACTGCACAAGGTTTGTCAAGTTCTTGCTCAGAGTTCAAAGTAAATCTGCCTTTAAAAGTATTGATGCTGGTGGGAGTAATTTCCCTTGCGCATTGAGCAATTAATAACAAGTAATATGCACTTAACCTCTTCAAGAAGCAATGGTGTTTAGTTTTTCTTTTGTATGTTTTACAGGGAAATGTTCTCGTGGTCTTAATCTTTTGCTAATGTTTGGTGGTTGATGTTACAGCCTACCTGTAGCCAGGGATGTGCCAGCGACTTGTCAGCCGTGTATCTCTTACGTAACTTGACTTGCAGGAGGTTTCTGATCAGATCAATAGCTGGAGTCGGAAAAAAAACACACCAAGAAATCATGATGGCTGACTTTTCAAGACCACGCAAACACGCATTTCACACAAGTGGACAGATCAAGTATGAAATTTAGGGGAGGGGTGGCCACCTTGGTTGGTGATTTGAACACAGAAAAAAAAATCCCAGTTTGTGGCAATAACCCTGAGTGTCATCAGTTAGTGTCACGGACAGATATTTTCAAAAATGATCATTATTGAAGGCCTAAGGAAAGTTTAGCATTATTCAGATCTCTACTGGTATAGCCTCCACAATAGATCATAAAGCAACCCTTCATATTGTATTACTTTTTTCCTTAGGCCTTCAATAAGGGTCACTTTTTAAACTGTTCGTCCATGACATCAACTGATAACACTCCCCTTCCGTATATTTCAGGTGATCAATTCTAATTTTCATACTTTGCAAATTTGGGGATCATAAGTTATATGGTGGCCCTGCCCCCCTTTTACTGATGAATATAATGTATATTTCTTTGGAATATATTCTCTCTCTCCCCCCCACTAAACAAATCCTGGATCTACCTTTGTAAAAGATACTGGAAAACTATCCGATTTTCTGTTTGAAACACCACTTTTAGTTTGTAAGGAAGCTAATCGGCTATAATTGGCACCCGAGCACACTATGCGATCAATTCTGCATGTTTATTAGAATATTGACGTTTCCTCATTACATATGACAGAAATACTCTTTACACTGAAATATAATCCCACACTTTATTTTGGTTGTGTCAAAATTATTTGGATATACGATTTGGATGAGTTTCAACGATAACTGCAGATTTGTGTAATTTAGTACAAATTGTAATCTACCTGCTCTGTTTGCAAGAATAGCCAGGTCTGTTCAGAGTTGAAATCAATTAGTGACACCAGTTACTGGAAATGTAGAATATTTTGTGCTGTAGAAATGTTCGCACATTTTGCAGGCTAATACCATCATGAAAAAAAAAGCGCACAAATATTTTTGCAAAGCTAATCATTTTGTTTTGCACCAGTGATTTTGTGCTTTTAGCTGAAGTTAAAGCATGACAAAGGAGAGGTTGCATAGTAGAATTACAGAGGTATTCATCATGAACTTTGAATGATTAAATTGTGTAAAAAGTCATGCTTTTCTATCCTGACAAGATAGGGGGATTTCAGACCTTGGTGCTATAATGTATATGATAACACAAATGCTACCCTGGGGTACCAAAATAGATATCTGCCATTTTGTTGAATTATTTATTTATTTTACCAAATCGTCTAAAAGTTGGATTTCAGTGTACTTTTCAATGTTGAAAAGCTCTTTTCGGGCAAAATGTTTTATTAAAGTAGTATTTTTCAACACAATTGGCCTAAAAAATAACATTTTCAATGCCATTTCCATCTATTTTTGGTCAGTTCATGTCTGTATGTTGTGCACCAGTGCAACACCTGCACCTTAACCTATTTTAACTGGGCTATTTCAGACCAGGTTTTTACGTGGGGGGGGGGGGGGGGCGGTCAATTTGAACCCCCCTTCAGATTCTCGGCCGCCGATCGCGCAGATCGCCGCGGAATTTGCTGTGCGCGGTAGAGCCCGGATGTAAACTACACGACTGTTATAGTAAAATTTTCAAAAAATATTTTTTTTCTATTTTTAAGTAATTGATTATTGCCAAATACGTGTATCAATTTTTGTTTTTCGGCCTTAACTCACTAAAACAGTAGTGCCGAATGCTAATTTTTTGCTGTTTTGACAATATTCATTTTTGAATTTCTAACAATTATCTTACAAAAAAATTTGCCGAATCGAATCAATTTCTTATGTATTTTATTGTTTTCTGAATTTCTTATATGTATTTCTTTGTTTTTTCGACCTTTTGTTTTCTATTGTTTTTTTCGAGGAAATTTGTTGCGGACACTTTTGCAAATTATTAAAACAGATAAAATTAATTCATTTCAACCTGTAAAAGCAAAAAATAATCATTACATTGATGAATTATGGACTGAAACCACGTTTCCATTGATTTTGTACCACGATTCATTCTGTTTTTGAGGCATTTTTTGGGCTTGACATGATGTATAAAAAGTCGCCGCAGCGTCGTAACCGGCTATGTCCGATTTTCTGCGAAAACGGTCTTCAAAGATGCGCAAGTTGAAAGTTAAAAAGTCGGCGAGCGACGCAGCTGAAAAAATTGCGCGGCGCCATGGTCACGAAATTTGTCGAGGGGGGGGGGTCAAATTGACCCCCCCCCCCGCCCCCCAGTTAATATAGGGTTAACTATTCAACTGTACTTCTAATAGACACAAGAGGGTGGTACATAACGTGATTCCCCGGGATACTACGGTACCACGGGGTAGCGTGTGGTGCATATATCATTTAAGACTTCTATTTGCAGTGTAGTAGCTAGCAGTTTTACCCAGGGAATGCATATATAGATACCTTCTTCTGAAATTTCACTCCATGGATTAGGAGGAAACATGAACGCAGCGTTGTGAATCTGATCGGTGATTTCCTCATCCTCGTTGAAAGGGAACGTACCACTTAGACTGTAAACCAAAACAAATATATGACAGAGAAATATCAGAATTACGAACTAAACATCAACTCATAATCGGTCGACAGTGGAAAAAAAGTGTGACAGTAAAATATCAGAATTTTAGACTCACCATAAACTCTGTAGAGGTACAAAAAAAATTGTAGTACAGACACTTATCAGAATTACAGACTAAACATAAATTTATTAAATCGGTTGATTGCGATAAATTGTAAGCCAGAAGTTTATCACAGTCACAGACTCATAAACTACTCATATTGATGACAGCAAATCTAGGACAAGAAAATATCAGAATCAAAGACCCCATGGAAATCACTAGTAGCTGACATCATCAATATCAGCTGATTATGCCAGCTTATGATTTTTCAAAGTACTGTCATTTCTGCTCCTACTTGAAATAACTTGTAAAAATTTTTTACATAATGTAATTGACTAACATCCTACCTGAGTAAAAATAATACAAAATTCAGTAGACGTCATCTTTAAAGGACTGACTTGCTCCGGCGACAATTGCTCCGACGATTTTCACATACACAAACCATAACCTAAACCCTATGCCAACCCTAACCCTATTCTGAACTGAAAACCCAGTGAGAACCCTAACCCTAACCCTTTATCTCCTACACTGGAGCAACTGTTGCCGGAGCAAATGTCGGGTTACCGAACTGACACATACCTGACATAGATGATGACCCCCACTGACCACATGTCCAGCGACCTGTTGTAACCCTTACTGCGTAACACCTCGGGCGCCAGGTAGGCGGGGGTCCCCACGACGGATCGACGGAACGACTTCTCACCGATGATGCGTGCGAAACCGAAGTCACACAGCTTCACCTGAAATGACGAGCACAAGAAATATGAAATAAGTCATTTCATAGTTAGTAAATAAAGCAAATGACCCCATAATACCACACATCTTTGAAGAGTGGAAAGATATTTAGCACGGCATCTGAGAGCAGCCATTCTGGCTGCCTTATTGATTTTGTTACATTCTGTTGGGAGAAATTACTTTCACCTGTCACGTTACTGATTATGCATCTCGTTTATGCACGATTTATCACATAGCTTTCACGTGGAGCTATCCAGTTTTTCCAAAAGTCTTCTTACAGAAGATATGCGAAAATGACCTTCGATCTGCACATGTGCAAACTGAAATTACGAAGCGGTTTAAAAATATTGCAGAAACATCTTCTTTTTTTCTTCAAATTCCGTGCAGGGAGTGATGCATTGAATACATAGTTTTTGCGGAGACTGACAAACAAAAAAACATCAAAGTGAATATCTTCATTAGGTATGCTGTGCATGAATGTCTGTTATAAAATAAAAATACAATGAAACCTGTAAATAGTGTATTGGCCATCCAAGGGAAACACATTGTCCTTTGTAGGCAAGTGGCCTCCATAGGCAGGGTGACTGCTATAGATAATTTTGAGTGCATACTGTCAGTCCTTTATAACATTGAATTGATGCATATCTCAATTCTGATGGGCATGACAAACACTGACAGTTTTGGCAGACATTTCAACTACACAAATTTGTGATCGGTTCGGATCAGTTAAGTGGATTTTAAAACTAGAGATCTGGTTATAACTTTTTTTAAAGGAATCGACTTACTTTTGTGTATATGACTATTTCTTTGGTGCTTGTAATAAGATAAATGAAATTATTATTACACTCCTCTAAGCCTCCAAGACTGAATCTATTTTTGTTAGCCTGATGCAAAATGTACCTGTTGAAACTTGTCAGTGCATCTGACATTTCACAGCCAGTATTGGAAGAACACATGGACATATTTAAAGAGAAACTCAAGATTTTCACAATGCTTAAAATCAGTGGACGGGCACTTTATTTTTCAACCTTCTCTTGCATTCTCCGTAACCACGTCAATCACAATTACAAAAATCAGTGGCGATAACACAGAGCCTTGATGCACCCCCACTTTCTCATTTTAGCCCCTTCATACAAACTCATCATGGCTCATCGCCCACTCTATCACCTTTCCTCGGGACTCTATCAAATGCCTTCTCCAGATCAACAAAACACATGTACAACTTCCTTCCCTTCGCTCTGTACTCTTCTTGAAGTCTCCTGAGAATGTACACTGCATCCATCGTTCCCCTTCCTGGCATAAAACCAAACTGCATTCCATCCATTCTCACTAATCTCTGAAGTCTATTTTCTAAAACCCTTTCCACTATCTTCATTGCATGTTCCAGCAATTTCCCCCCTTCTGTATGCTCCACAGCTCATTGAATCTTGGAACCACCACGCTCAGTGCCCACTCATCCGGCATCCCTCTTCCATCTAACACTCTCTGACACATCTCCATCATCACGCCAATCCTTATCGCCCCGCTCGCACTTATCATCTCAACACTCACACCCGAGGGTCCAGGAGCCTTGCCTGTTTTCATCTGCCCCATTGCCTTCACAACTTCTTCCCGACTAACCCTCTCAACAGGCCCTTCCACTATGTCAGCTTCCACCCTCTGATCCCACTCATTCTCCTCATTCATAATTTTCTCCATGTGCTTTTTCCACACTCCGCTTCTGTCCTTCAAGCTAAAATGCAGCCTTTCATCATCTCCCCTCACGCATCTGTCCCCCTCCACATCCTTTCCCTCCTTTCTCATTGTCTTTACCATACACCCTGTTCAGACTCTCATCCAAATCCCTCAACTCCTTCTCAGCCTCCTCCCTCATGGCTCTCGCCACCACCTTTTTCGCTCCATTCTTCATGTTTTTGTACTTTGCTTTGCTTTCCTCAGTACCATTTTGAAACATTTCCTTACATGCATCCTTCTTTCTTGCAATTGCCTCCTGCACCTCCTCATTCCACCACCATGTATCTCCTCTATCTCTCCTGCCTTTCGTTTTCCCGCAGGTTTCGTCACATGCCTGTTACACTCCTGCTTGAAAACACCCCCACAAATACGGCGCGTCAGTGCTCGCAAGCTCTCCAACCTTCCCCTCGAAACTCTTTCTTACATCTTCCTCCATCAGCCTCCACACTCTCCTCCTCTCCACTGTCACCCTTTTCACCACCTTCTTCACCTTCTTATTCTCCACATCTACAACAACCAATGGGTCACAAAGGATAAACGATACCAAGATTGTATATGGAAAAAAATACCCCAGTATGCCCCCCCCCCCAAAAAAAAAGAAAAATTATGAATATATACAACCTAAATTTATGATCAGCTTCTTACATTATTGTCCAACTGGCTACAGGAACCCAATGTACCAGGTGCTGATTCCATGGGAATTACCATATTTTGGAGACTACGGGCTAATAAACACATTACACCTAACACCAGGGTACTCGCGCTGCAATAGCAGCGCCTACACGTGCAGCAGTGCGCAGTACCAGCGGCGTAACTGTCCCTCGCCTGTCGACAATGGTACATATTTTGCAAGGGTAACCGTTGCAACAGGATAAGTCACAGAGTTTCAATTCAGTGGCTAATAAAACATAATGAGGAGACAGACAGAACTATGAGGACTCCCAGAAGTTTGATACTGGTAGGTAAAGTAATGTAAAAAAAAATAGTTAAAAAATAGTTCTTATCTTAGTCATTTTCTACCATGTCTGCTAACCATCGATCCCATTTTGTAAGTGACGTCCACGTCGCCAGCGGTTGTGACATCAGGCGTAAAATGTTTTTGGCTGATAAATATCCAAGTTTTTATTTTTTTCTTCAAAATATTGCAGAAAATTACAAATTGCGTGGTTAGAAGTGTTTTGAGGGACATTTCTTGTTATCAACTTGTCTTTAACCCTATCTGGCCCGGGGGGGGGGGGGGGGGGGGGGCTTGAAAATAGCCCCCTCCCAAAGTTCCGACCACTTCGCTGGAAATTTTTTGAACGCGTCGCTCGTTACTTTTTACTTTCAAGTGATTGCGCATTTGTTTGAGACAAATCGCGACGCCGGGTACGCTGGTTCCGGAGTTACGCAACTTTTGTTGTTACTTGCCTGTCACACCAAAAATCGGTTCAAAAAACATGAAATCGGTGTGTATATTTCAATGCAAATTGTGTTTTCAGCCCAATCATAAATGATGATTTTTTTACTTTTACTGATTGAAAATTAACTAATATTATGCTGTTTATGATCGCAAAAAAGTCTTTGAGAAATGTCCATCGAAAAACAATAAAAACAAAGGTCGAAAAAACATAGAATACATAGAATTCATGAACAATAAAATACATGAAGAAATAATTCTGAGTTCAGCATTTTTTGACAGCATAATTGTTAGAAATGTCAAAAAGAATTCACCAAAAATTAGCATTCTTGAGTGTTTCAAGGGAGTTATAGGCCAAAAATATGATTTATACATAAATATGCATATTAATTACTTAAAAATAGAAAGATAATTATTTTCAAAAATCTAACGCTATCCCCAGTCTCTTGGAGATTACGTCCGGCTCTATGCACGTGCAAATTTTCGCGCGCGATCGCCAAGCAATCCCGCTGGCCGAGATCTGAAGGGGGCGCGCCAAATTAGCCCCCCCCCCCCCCCCCCCCCCCCCCCCCCCCCCCCCCCCCCCCGGGCTATGCAATTTCAAGAAAAGCCCGGCCTGCATTTGGAGTTAGCAAAATGAAAGTAAGAAACGCAAATAGATGTCGACTTTTCAGTTCAATTATCTAACAAAACTGGCTGAACACTTTCCAGGCCTGCTGCGGGTTCCAAATACGCTTCGATTTTGCCTCGGCAGTTCGCAAACATTAAATTCAAAATTGAGTCGATGGTTAGCAGACATGGCGAAAAATGACTGAGGTAAGACAATTTTTTTTTACGCCTTTACCTATCAGTATCAAACTTTTGAAGTCAGCGCTGGGAGTCCACGCAGTTCTGTCTGTCTCCTCATATGTTTTATTAGCCACAGAATTGAAATGACCTCGACTTATCCTGTTGCAACGGTTACCCTTGCAAAAAAATGTACCACTGTCGACAAGCGAGGGATAGTTACGCCGCTGGTACTGCTCGCTGCCGCGCGCGTGCGCTGCTGTCGCAGTGCGAGTACCCTGGTTTTAATTACACCTTAGTCTGGTATGAGTAATCCCTAAGGAAATCTTGTTCTAATCTTATTGTACTTGTTGTGCATCAACATTCCAACTAATGAGTTACTTACCTGAGGGAAATCCCCATCCGATGATAGGAGAACATTTTCAGGTTTCAGATCACAATGTACAATGTTCTTGGAGTGAAGGTATTTCAAAGCTATCAAAATCTGGGATAGCGAGAGTGAAAATTGAAAGAAATACAGACAATTGATAAATTTCATTTTGATAATATAACTTCTCTCTGCATTCAAGTTAAATTCAAATTGATAATATTATAATTGTAATCATATCTACAACCTGATAATATTTTCAAATGACAATGGCTCATATTGATTACATTCTGGTGTACGACTTTTAGTATTTTGGTAATGAACAAAAATATTTCTAAAACTAACCACAAATCAACTAAAATCAATTCATTTTCAATTTTTGGTACATAAGAAGAAAATGAAACCAATTAACATAATTTGCACTTGTCAGATACAATTCAATGTTGGGACAGGAAAAAACCCCAGCAAATTAGCTACAAGCTAGCATGCTTTCGATCACTTACAAAAGCTTTGGAGGTGTTGTTAATGTTCTTTTGACTTTTTTTTATAAATTTAGTTTCAGAATACCAAATTTGTTGTGTCACATTTGTAAATTTTTCTCCTAAAAGAAAACTAACAACTTCTTCTGTTTTATAATAATTTTCAGAAAACAAGATGATTGTAGTTCCGTCACTTCATATCAGGACAACTACCATAACGGACATCTCCCGCGGAGGACATTTCCCCTGAAGGACAATTCCCCCGGGCGAGTTATCCCCAGAGGATGGCTCCCCCAAAGGACAACTCCCCCACAGGATGGCTCCCCCAAAGGACAACTCCCACGAGGTTAAATCAGATTTTTTAGACTAAGAAACATTGTTAACCTGTTGGAGACTAAGTATGAGATATCTTGTGTTGGGGTCAATGGAAAATGCGTCTATGGAAAATGCGTCAGTGAAATCAAATCGTCTCCAACAGGTTAAACTCTGCCAGGGGAGTTGTCCTCCGGTGGAGCTACCTCTTGGGAGATGTCATTTGGGCGAAGTTGTCAGGTGGGAGTCATACCTGGAGGAGTTGTCCTCCGGGGGAGTAGTCCTAAATCCCTGTCACTCGGAACATAATTCCTTCTATACAATTTTCATAATTGTTCCCAGGACTCTTACCTAAAGACCCAAGTTTCTTGTTCACAAAATTGATGCAACCACGCCATACCCCGGCGCGGGTACCACAACTAGAAATCCGCTCATTTGTTAATTATTTATTTATTTTCAGCCACCTGTACCCTGGTTACAAAATTATGTAAAAGTTATGAAACTAACGGGTGAAAATAACACATTTAACTTCATTTTTACCTACTTTTTCGTACGAGTTATTGCCCTTTTTGTTGTGCCAACTTGCCCCCAGCCCTGCATCATCACCACTTGATGTTCATCGCATCATAACTGAAGAAAATACATTTTTTAAACACAGAGGGCGCTGCACAAGCGCGGGTACCCCGTGTACAACGGTATACCCCGGGGTATGGCGTGGTGCATCAAATATCAAATTCCGTTTTTCTCCATGTTGTAATTTTGCAATTTTCTGACTTGAATTTTTGTTGGAAAAAATCACAAACGCCGTCAAGGTTACTACGCCAGTGGTGATTTTGATTCCCGTTTGGGGAATTTACAGGTAAAGCATAATTTCTTTGGCTTTATTAGGCATCTTCTTGGTAAATAAGTTTAATTTTATTCAATAATTTTTTATTAATTCTACTTTGGAGGGAATTTTTACGCATGATTTGTTTCATTTTTGTTCAAATGCTGTTTTCCACGTTATACCTCATATTTCGTGATTTCTGCAGAATATCCGCAACGTGGAAAACTTGTGTCTTTACTCTTACCTGTGAGATGAGGTAACGCGTGACTCTTTCAAAGAGTCGGCCGTGGACGCTGGACAGGATCATCTCCAGCATGTCTCCCTTCAGCTTCTCCATCACAACGAAGACCCGCTCCGGCGTCTCAAACATCTGCTCTAGGTTGACCACGCCCGGATGACGCACTTTCTGCAGGTAGGAGGAGGGGGCAATGACAAAGATTACTGACAGGTTACTACCAGGTTACTCTACTTAATCTTAAAGGCAGGGAATCTCATTTGCATTCCTCCTGCAGCACAGCAAAGTATCATTCATACCCTTAGGATATTGATGAAGGATGTGTCTGTGCAATTTGAGGATTAGTAATTACCTGGAATTTGACAGATGTGCAAAACCCAATGGCCATTTAGTGTATGTTCTATGTTAGGCATTTTTGTCTCTGCGAGACAGACAAGAATTTAAATAAGAGTCTAACGGTCATTTTAATTCTGCTGAAAGAGAGTTTCTAGCTCCTATATTTTGCGAAAGGTGCTCACGTAGTACTTCCTTCTATATGTCAGTGTATTTACACAATGTTAATTTGGTATGCAAAAGAGATGCACTGCTGTTACAACATGGTCTTAAACACGGTGGAATTCCCATTTAAAAAAAAAATTGTCAAACTTTGACTGCTGACCTACATTATAATATTTTAATAGATAATTAACTATTAACATGCCAGAGTCGCAGATCTGCACCACATAATACACATGAAGTCCATAGGGGTTTAAATCCTCTAGCACGTTAAGAGTTAACCCACCAGAACAAAAAAAAATGTAAGAGTGTTATGTTGTCACCAGCAAAATATACACATATAAATAAATATTGGCACATGAATTTAATGTCCCAGGGACAAAAATTCTATTACATAGCAGCCTATGGGGGTAAACCAAATATTGAAAATTCTTGATTAAGGAAATTCAAATATTCATGACTCTTGAACGGCTAAATCAAATTAGATACAACTTTCAAAGTTTTCATTTGATAGCAGATATCCTAGGTATCCACCAGCTATTCCTGAATAGATTTGAGGAGAATTTGCCTAATTGTGAATTTCTAGGGGGTGCATTACAGAGAGAAACAGAGAGACAGTTTAACCTCCTTATATTTCTGTTAGAACAGGAAAGGTTGATCATCGTGGTCTATTATGTTTCTGTTGTTAAATATACAACCTGCTATACATTCACAGTTAACTAGTCCTAATCACTCAACAATAAGAGTAGGAACAGTAGCATTTACAGGTCCACATAAATAAAGCCAAACTTCTCTCTATTCACTGATCAAATTAATTTGATGGACACACACAGAATTTGGAAATCCTCTTCATTCAACTTCAGGCTCACCACCATTGTAAAAGCTAATAGGATAATACCACCTGGCTATTCACACTCTTCTCACTTAAGAGTTTAACTGACTGAGTGCTCCCTGGTACAAGTTTTTTGGTGTGTAATCACACAATAATAAGCTCTTTAGCGCTATCATGGACATTTCATCCCAGGAGTCAATACATGATTGCAATTAGATTAACAGCAATAGATTTAACAATGACTGTGAAAACAAAGCATTCCTTAAAAAGAAATCACACAATAATAAGCTCTCTGGTGCTATCAGTATCATGGGCATTTAATCCTAGGTGTTATTGCAATCAGATTGACTGCAATAAGATTTAAAGAACAGTGAAGTGATTGGGAGAAACCAAAAATGCCTCTGAACCAAACTGGTTGAAAGACATATCAGTGGATACACAAGCTAGAGTCTATCTCCTGGCTGGAAGGATTTATCTTAAATTTGTTTACTTAAGGAGAATCAAGCATGAGCATACTAGCATTTTGTTTCTCTCGAGCCCCAATAAAAATACCTCCCATAGAACCCTACACAACAGATTTGTCTGTCACAAGGCATACAGATGGAAGTTATTTTAGAATGAGTCAACTTTTTCACAGTAGAATCCTTGCACAGTTTACTTGATTCTAGAAGAGTTTCACCCCATGTTGAGGACTACCCCCAATCATATCATTTACTTTTAACAATGATTATGACCACAAAGCATTTGTTAAGAAATAAGAAAAGAAATCATAAGAAATCTGGGGAGACAAATCAGATACATGACAGCGAAAAGAAAAAGACGATTATGTCTACAGGAACACGACTGAAAGGTAAGCAACATCCTATTATTGGAGTGCATCATGGTGATAGCAAATGCTCACTTACATGTAGAATGGCCACTTCGTTCTTGAGCTGTGTTTCCTGTTTCGTTGGGAAGCGAAACTTGTCGATGACTTTGATGGCTACTTGTCTCCCCGACGTCCGATGTACACCTGTACAATGACAAAAAAGGTACAGGGTATCAAGGAGTGTTACCTACCTATATTTAACCCTGAATGTGCAAAAGTGGAATTCCACTCCGATAACAAAATACTTTCACTTTAAAATGAAATTCAAATAAATACATAAGTGAATCTTTTAAAGAAAAATCCAACAAATAAGATTAGAATGAGATATTAACCCTTCACGATTAGGGTTTGTCTTGTTTAAGTTTGTAAATGATGCCTATACCATCATTTTAAATTGAAAACTAAACATGCTTATCATCATTTCCTGTCTTACACTGCACAAAAAATACAGTGTCGGTGTGTAATTTACCCTTTACAATGGTGTCTAACAGGTAAAATATACACAAATATAACAAACATAAGCATACTCTAATATGAAAGCATCTTACAATTGGTCAGTAACTACTGTCCCTCAAGGAATAATATTTGAAAATTCCAAAGATAATTACAAAATGGGCAACATTATGACATTCACTGTGAACAACCCTCTAAGCATTTTGTTTGAATAAATCATTTTCTAATAAATATTTATATTAATTCAATAAATTATTATTACACTCTAGGTATTTGTTTAGCACATAAAATACCACTTATTTGCACCTTCTTGAAAGTTTATGCATGAAGACATTAATTTCACATATGAGAACCAGACTTGTAAGTTAATGCTGGTCTAAATATACAAATCAGAAAATGTTTCCTTAGAGCAAATGAAAATTAACATTTTGCATACAAAACAAATATAGGGTTGCTTGTGCAGAACATTCCACTGTTGCCTACTTGTAAAGATAGTAAGGATTATAATTTTTTGTTCTAATTTATTCATAATTGCCCAATTTTTCTCAAACTTTTACCTACATTATGAGTTTCCCTGATTTGTCTGCTTTGTTTGAATTTCAAAGCAAATTGCCAATATCCTAGAGTTTGTCTTCACAGTCTTGTATGTGTTCAGTCTATGAATACAAACACAGGTGTAGCGAATTTATGACAATGAGGTAATTCCACATACAGAGCACGGGACTTGATAGTACACTGAGAGTGAAACTTGAGAACACCTACTTCAATATGTGACATCACAAAATAAACAACGCTCTGGTATCGTGACAGAAAGGTGAATTACATTATTAAATTACATGATGGAAAATGTAACCAATATGAGGAAGTTCATTTTTTTTTTTTCAATTTATCATACATCGGCTTGTTTCTCAGAATTCTGGTAACTGTATACCCCTGTGACATAAAGTAAGAAAACCAGGAAACAGCTACTACTGTAAAATGTCAAATCGTTAACCACAAATGATTACACTCATTAGTGAAAATTTGACATTTATTTCTCTTAGTCCCACAGGCAAGATTTTGTGATGTTTTTTGGGAGAGATTTATGACTATTCTGTATACTTGATATAGTACTGTCCACAGCAAATACAAATTTCCTTTTTGATTGAACAACTATGATGAGAGCAATCAGCCTCTATAATCTATGGTTGACCGTCTAGCTATGGTTCTGTCTGTAATTAACACAATGTGTTTTGGGGCTTGTTTGTTTTTTAACGGAACTACTATGGTGGAGACGAACACCCCCTCATAATATATGGTAAAACAGTAAAATTTATCAAAACAAAACAAAGTGCAGTATGTATGAATGACTATATTGCTCTAAGCATACACTGATTCAGCTCCCCCCCCCCCCCCCAAAAAAAAGGACAAATCATGAAATTGGATGTGAAATATCTAGTTTATCACATGAGCAGACTTACCTGGAGATACCTATCACATTATAATTTCATGTAAAGGTTCTATTTTTTTGTTTGACAAAAAAGTACACGTTACAAATTAAATTGTGCTATTCATACTTTCCGTTGCTGGGGGAATGAATCCTTGTATCTTAATTTTTGGTGAAAGTGGGGGAGTTATGCAAACTAGTAGTTAGGCAACCAGGTTTTGTTCTGGCCTAGTCTCTCTCATTAAATCTCAAAAGTTAAGGGCACTGTCGCTGAGTTAAAAGACAGGGTTACCAGCATTTCATGGGGGAATTCTCTATTTTTTCCCTGATGGGAGTTCAAGATCCTGGATCATCATTTTGACCTAATTTACGATTTGCCTATTTTTTTCTTGCCTCCTGTCCATATGATGGACACGAGGCAAAAAAGTCTGACCACTAGAAAAACAAAATTCCCTGGTGTTTAATCAGAGACTTCTCTATGACTGGAAAAAGGTGAAGTCATTTTCCAAGTTTTCCCTGAATATCAGGTTAGCTGGGGACCGTAAAAGACTACGATTTGCTACTACGTTACGGCAGCCATGATTCGGGGGCTTCTCCTGAACATTTCACATTTTTGAGATACAAGTTTTTATCAACTCGGCAATGTTTTTAACATTCATTATGATTATTTTCAGAATTTGACAACAACTCGCTTACCTCCGTAGACGATTCCAAACTGGCCTGAACCCAGGATCTCGTCGGGGAAGATTTGATAGTGCTGGCTGATGTCGTTGTTCTCTCGCTTGTTGGGCACCGGCTCCGACACGTACTTCTCGTCGCCGTTTTCGGTCGCGTTCATGGAACCTTGGGAAGACCAAGATGAGGAAGAAAGACTAGTTTGAGTTTTGTTACAAATCCTGCGCGACTTCCAAACGGAAAAACTAAACACGGGCTGGATTGAATGATTCGCCATGGTCACATGTCCACGTTGTTGTACGCCTCTTGTCTGGCTACACTGCACACCGGTTTGTCGTTGCCGAACTTGGTGATAAGAATGATTCTCATTTGCAAGTGCGAGTTGAGAAGATCTACAACTAACCACAACATTACCACAATTGAAATGCTGTTGCACATGTTGTTGCTTGTTGTTAATACATTGGGGAATATTTCCACGAAATTGCACACCACTTTCTTGGAGGGGATAATGATCTTGACGCCAAAGAGTATTCTGATTGAATTTCTCCAGGCACAAGCGGTGATCTACAACTCTGGACTGACTGCACCAGATGCACGATACCGACTGTGACATACCGACCCGCGTACCGGCAGAAATCTGAGGCCAGGTACCAGCACCTATCCCAGAAACACTACCAATATAGCCAGGCATTTTATCAATCTATGTTTGGGTGATTTTGACAGTTTATTTAGAGAAACACAAAACTTGATGGATGTCAGAATATAACCAGATATGGCAAGTTGCTGACGGTGGTAACACGACTCACCAGTATTACGGTTTAAAACGTAATGACGTACACAGCGTGAAAGGCAAAGCATCCAGGATTATCGTGCATGGATGGATAATTGGGGAGAGTGCATGGTTAATGGGAGGGGGGCATAGTTAGTACGAGGAGGGGTACAAACATTAATCAAAGATCTAGCTACCACTTAGTTTTAATCAGGTATATGAATAACACAGACTAATGCTATAATGGGATAGTGGGGTGGGCGGGCATTGTGTGGAGGAGGACTGTATGCTGAATAGCCAGGAGAACAATGGGTGAGGGGGATTGACTAAATCAGTAGATCCTGGTTCCTGGGGTCAGTGTGGGAGGAAACAATAGGCAGCCCCAGGGTGGGGGGGGATCAGGCTGTTAGTGATACTATGGGGGTACATGGTAATTGATTGATTGATATCAAAACAAAGGTAAATGCTATCCTTTCATTCTCCTTTTTCAGCAAACTGATGTGGAGGGATAAATAAGCCTGAAACAAAACCAATCAATTTGGGAACTTGTAACACCAAGTGCAGCGAAGCCAATGAATTTCTACTCTATTTTTTTTTTACTAATTAGTTAGTTAGTTAGTTAGTTACTAGTTAGCTGTTAGCAAATGATTGGTGCAAGGCATTCTAGATTACCTTCTCTGTACTCTTGTTGACGTGCAGGTTTATAAGCCCTTGGAATTTGTATAGTTTCAACTCCTGAAAGAACATACACAAAAGAATTATTTATATGCAGTGATACTTTCGTCAGCTAAAAATGCAGTACATGCTTGTGAAGCAAATGAAGAGCCCTATTCATAACATGTGTCAACGACCCCTAAATCAAAAATATGTTGACTCGACAACACTTACCTACCCAAACATGCAAACTATCGTAGGAGATTTATAAAATACAGGTAGCCATTTACTCCAACTCATGCTAACGTCGCAGGGCAGTAAAGAATGTCTTCCAACATACAGAAGACAAAATAAATCTCTTAGCACCAGGATAATTCCACTTCTTGAGAATGTGACATACAACCAAATTTACCAATATCAACACTGTTTTACAGCAAGCACAGCTTGATACTCATAGAAGAAAAGAAAGAGAGGTATAGAAACTGAAACAAGATACAATTATTACAACTAACATCATCGACAAATTGCAGACAGCACTTTTTAGCACATGAAAATTCATCACAGAAATTTGTCAAAACAGAGCAAAATTTCTGGGCAATAATGCTTAGTACAGATGACAACGTAAAGCACGGAACAGCTCTTCCACTTCTGGATTATCCTGTTTTGGAGGTCATCTGAAAGGATCCACAGATGATTTGGTGAGCAGTGTCACATATGCTTCAAAGAACCCAGATCTGCATTGATGGTCGAGTTAGAGCTGGTGATATTATCATGGAAAAAAACATGGTCGATAACATATTTATCGCCTAAGTTGAAAAACAGATTTTTGATGAATAAGATAAATCTATTTTAGGCTTAAATTGACAGTGCTCCCTGTAGGCTGTTATCAAAACGTGGTCAAAACAATGTTGCTTTCTGTAGACCCTCTTGTAACTAGATCGGGAGATTCATGGTGCTGAGTGTTTATAAGCATTTTTGGTTGGCAGTGTGTTGACAGAGTTGTTATATTTTTGGATAATTACACTAAATGCACTACTGCTTTTGATACAGGTTTGATAGCTGAACAGCATGGAGGTCTCTGTTTATTCCCACCTCCCTGTTTCTACCTATATGATTACAGGCAGTAGCATTTGTGTGCAGAGTATTCATAGATATGGGAATTTCTTGGTCCCTACCACTGCAGTGCATGCATTTACCCCATTAGGTTTTCATAATTGACAAATATTTTTGGGCCATATCGCGCCTTTGGCAATACTTTGAAATAATCATGAGATCATTATTGTGTACACAATATTTTTTTCAACATCGAATAAATTTGATATTATCAGAATATCTACCAGCACTAATTGATCGAGATGGATGCCATGTCGAGGACCAGCACTTGTCGTGTTTTCATGCAATTTGCTACAATTTTCTACCTATGTTGTGTTGTTTTGTTTGCATATCTGTATCTTTGCCAATTTTAATCAGTTAGTGGAAGTCCTAATTTCACTGATTCCCTAACATGCTTTGTGTGCAGTCACTCAAGTGTTCACACCCTAAATTTGGGAAAAAAATATGTGGATGTATGTATTCTCATAGTATGTAAAAAAAACCTCTTATGATTATAAGCACAACAAAATACAGTTTTAGAATTGTATACTTTTATTGACTCACACTGTAGTTCTATTTCTGTATAACCAATTACTAGTATCTGTACTTGGAAAAAAAGAAGAAAAAAAACTGCCCTCCCTCAACAATCCTCCACCCAGCCACTTCTGAAATTCTGTACGACTATACACCACTTTGTTCCATTAGCACTAATTCTCCTACTATGCAACATTACCACTGAACAGTCCTTGATGTAGATTTCCTGGAATATATCAAATAATTCAAAGTTCATTGACCACTGACCTTTACTTTCAAAATTTTGGCAAAAATATTAATTGGCTCATTACTAATCTTTATAACATGCCACAAGACCACTGGACACCTACGGCTCCATTTAACCCAGAAATGAGCAAAGTTAATTGACCTTTGACCCTTGACCCCTGGGATATTTTGCCCCAAATCTAGTTTGTTCATCTATGCCTCATGGTGGATGTCTGGGCCACGTGTGATCGGAATCCACCCAAGCTTTCTCCAGATATCGCGATGAAAAGATCAGAATGTAATGCCTCCAACCTCTTTGAGCACAGGCATAAAAATTACGAACCTAATACATTTTCCACCACATAAGCAATGCACTTTTACTACAAGGTGTTAGTGTTTTCAATTGCATAACATTCATCAGAGAAACTGACAAGACGTATGTGATTTCCTATACTGTACATTTGTCCTTAATGGCACATTGTAAGACTTTTAAAGATAATGTGGAGCTTCACTTTAAATAAAAAATTGTCAAACTTTGATATCTAAGCTACATAGTAGTGCTTAAATGGGCAAAGAAACACTCTAGAATACAAAAGCTTTGAAAGTTATACTGCCACTGGCAAGATACATGTAGGTATGAATAAACATCACCCTTGAATTATCACTGTGGTGGAGTATAAAATTACCTAGATCTACACACAGAAGTCTATAGGAGGAAATGGGCAAGGTGAATCCAGTCAAGCTGAGTACTCATAGATTTTCACTAGTTTGAAACACTAGATAATCATTTTGAAATACAATTTTTTCAGGGCTTCATTTTTAGATCTAGCAAGAGACACTTAGAGCATGGAGGATTATGTAAGCTAACATTTTTTAAACTGTGGTCATTGTTAACTTGTGTCTTTGAACGACACAAGCTAAGTTAGGATGACGGGGTTTTCTTACATTTGGGGGGGGGGGTGAGGAAGGAGCTAGGGCAAGGGGGCAAAGCCACACTAAACCTACAACAAAGTTCCTACATTTGCAACAAAACATGTAAACTAGCAGCACAATGGGCTGTAGTGCACATATAAACTAGCTATCAAAACCATTTTGGAAAAAATACATCGGTTCCACAGAATCACAATTAAATACAAACACATATCTATGCCTAAGCTGACACGGCTCATCCAAGTGTATATGTATATACCATATCTCATAGAACAGAACCAGCAAGCAGATTTTTTTTGAGGTATACATCACAGAGGGCCTGTCACGTGGGTGGTGTTCACCCTGAAGCATATACAACACTATTTAGTTGTAAGCGCCCTATCTCTGCCCGGGAGGGGGGGGGGGGGCGAGGGGGCCTGGGACGGCCCCCGCCCCTTCGCTCGATATGTCCATTATGGGAAAAGCTTTCGCTGCGAGGTTTCATGACTTTTTTCCTCTGAGTCTCCCGGCATCAATTTGTGATGCCCGGGTACGTGGTTCCGAAGATACGCATAATTTTGTACATGCATGTCGCACCAAAATTGCCCCAAAATGTGGCTTTGTGTACAATTTCAATACAAATTGTGTTTTCAGCCAACTATCATAAATGTATGAATATTTTTGCTTTTACTGATTCAAATTACTTAATTCTATGCTGTTTATGACTGCACAAATAGTCACTGACAAATTTCATTGAAAACACAATAAGAAATAAAAGGTCAAAAAAACATAAGAAATGCATAAGAAATTACAAAAATGATAAAATACACTAGAAATTGATTCTAATATTGCATTTTTTCAAAAAAAATTGTTAAGAACACCACAAAGGGACTCTACACCAAAAATTAGCACATTTGGAGCTTTGATTAGTGAGTTAGAGCAAAAAGTATGATTTCACAGATTAATTATGCATAAATTAGCATAATTAACTAAAAACAACTTTCAAGAAAAGAATATTCATACAATTTTGTAGAGTAGGTCACCAGTGACATGCGTACCAATTTTCATTGCGATCGCGCAGTCGATCTGAAGGGACCATATGATATCTCAAAGTACCCCGGCAGAGAAAGGGTTAAAATAAGTACTGAAATGTATCAAGTGACTACTTGTTTTCTGCCTATTCCACTTTGTGGCACTTACTTTTCTCTTCTCACTAAAATCAATACAAGCACAAATTGGCAACACTGGTTTGGAAGTTGTTCTATGCAAGCAACCAATGATCCATTTATCTTGTACATAAAATAAAACTAAATTTTCATTTTCTCTGAAAAAAAGTTTGCTACTTCTCTGTACTGCACGTACTTCAAGACCTACCCACTTTTATGTTTTTCCATGAAAAGTAAGCGTATTGACGTATCTACCATTCAAGACAATTTTGTGATACTTGGTGTGGAAAACAATAGCAGGGTGCTCACAAGACTTGACACAATATTGCCAATTGTGTGATATTCAGGATGCTCAGAGATTAATATCTTCATCTTCACTTAAAAGTTGAATTTTACAGAATTGATATGTTTTTGAAATTAAAAACATGGTAATATCTTGAAAAGTAGAAGTTTTTATACCATGGAACTTTCTCCAGTTATAGAATGAGACTTTTCATGGTAATATCTTGAAAAGTAGAAGTTTTTATACCGTGGAACTTTCTCCAGTTATAGAATGAGACTTTTACATTTTCCGCAGAGACCGGTTTGGATGATAATCGACGATATGCTCCAGCAGACTATATACACCTGACCTCTGTGCTGTATATTCCTCAAAATACCTGTTTGCTGGCTAGGCTCCATGTATGGTATATACACATGTAAGACATGAAAATACACTCCACCTGCTGAACACAAATGCCACGTTAACCAGTAATTTTAACAACAATGACAACAACAAATCAAGTACAGAAATGCAGTCATTCTTCAGACATTTGCAAAACATAAAATAGTAGCACAAGATTAAACTGGTTGACTTTTACTGAGGCAGAGCTACAGCAGTATTGTTTCGGCTTGCATTTGCTACGATTTTATTTTTAACAAAAAAAGAAGATTATCTAGTATGCTATTTAACCTCAGTTGTGTCAACATTTCAATTATGAATATCTTTTACATTCAATGATTATTGCTGCTTTACGCTGTAATATTCGTATACCAGATTGTGAAACAGTTCAAAATTTTGAATAAGGCATTACCCAGCAGTTACTTGGCATATTTCTAATTTCGGTACAAAATATGGAATTACTGTACAATATTCTATTCAACCGCATTGAAAGAATGCTCCTTAAAGGCAAGGCATCTCTTTTGCATACTTAAAAATTAACACTGTATAAATACACTACTTAATTGAAGAAAATACCACGTAAGAATCTTTACCAATGTATAGAAGCGGGAAACTCAGTTTCAGTGGAATAGTAGTGACTGTTAGACTTTGACTTGAATTTATTGTCTTATAGAGACAAGAAATCCTAGCATAGAACAATAATACAGTGTAACTGGTGTTTAGCAGATTTGTCAAATTCTAGGTAATTACCAATCTTCAGATTTCACAGACACATCCTTCATAAATAGGCTAATGGCATGAATGATGGTTAGCTGTGCTGTGGGAGGGGTGCAAATGAGATTCCCTGCCTTTAACCAGTGTTATTGGATTTGAAAATGCACAACTGCTTAATTTTCTTATGAAAAGATGTTTAATTTCATCAGAAATTTCATCCACTTCAGCTCTGAGGCTTACGTCAGTGCTTTCGTTTAATCCTCTCAGTACCACTGCTTCAAAGCTCAGTACATTTCGTCGGTACAAAACCAGAAGGGCATTACTGCTATAGAGTGGCCCAGAAAGAATGCTACACTTAAAATCGCTAATTTCTTCAACATCATCCACAAAATGTTATCGGTGATTATTCTATGGGATAGAACATTCTTTTTCCAACAAAATGATACCATGGTTACTGATCTTGATTGAGGTGTTGGGATCTAAGGGCTATTTTTCTGACGCAATGTAATTTCCAAAATTTGTTTTTTTTTCCAACTCAAGTGATCTCAGAACACCGAAATATTCTCGCGTATTGATGTGCCATAGAATGAGCAAGCCCCAATGACAATTTAAGCCATACCTTACCATTGTCTTCCGTATCAAAGCGAGGAATTTCTGTGGTCCGTCTCCCTGCTTATTTTATGGCACGCCATAACGTGAGAAATTTTGGTGTTGCGAGGTTCGCAGGAGTTGAGAAAGACACAAATTTCGGAAATGACATTGCCTCAGAAAAATGGCCCTGGGATCCAAACGCCTTACTCAAAATCAATCATCGTGGTATCATTTTGTCGAAAAAGAATGTTTTAACAAATAAAACAACAACTAATGGTATTTTGCTCACGATGTAGAAGAAATTAACGATCGCAAGTGTCACATTCTTTCTGACCCACCCTGTACACTTTGTACAGTAATAGCGGCCTTCTGGTTCTAAACCAACAACTTTTGCATTTGATTTTCAGAGTGTGTTACTGGAGGGGTTAACCTATAGGTCCACTTACTTGGACTAGACGTGCTCGTGATGCTGGTGGTACTCTGCTGCGGCGTGACCGGCATCAGGGCGTGTCGTATCTTGCTCTCCCACTCCCGGGCCACGTCGACGCCCACCCAGCTCTGCTCCTGTTCCTCGTCCACGGAGCCCGACGTGATCTTAGTCGTCGGGTTGTTGATGCTCCCCACGGAGCCCTTGTCGGAGCCCTCGCCCGACGTGGCCCGCTCCCCGACGTAGTACGTGGTCTTGGCCGTCTGGATTTCGAAGCAGTGCGTGATGCCGTCCCCACTTCCCCCGCCTCCCCCCACCCCGACCAGTCCCCCTCCTCCCCCCTGACTGCTACCGCTGCCGCTGCCACTCCCATCCTGGGAGGGTTTGACCATCCTCACCGATAGGATTTCTGACAATGGAATTTCCTGGAAGTGGGGAATTGGAGGGGAGAAAAAAAAGCATAATTGCAGATCATCAAAATATGAATATCATGGGCAGGAAATTCGTCCTAAAGTTTGGAATATGTTTTTCTACCAAATGCAGTTTTCAATCATATCAAGAATAGGTTTCTTGTCCTGAAGGAGAGCCGTGCCCTATTTTGTTCAAACTTTTTAAAATGACAGGAATTTTACTGACTTTCAAAAATTTGCCCCCCCCCCTTGCCCCCACTTGTAAGACGCTGTTTGGCTTACAGTTTGGCTAGTAAACAGAAATTTTGGAAGGCAAAATTTCCTGACGGATTTCGCCCCTCCTAAAATTTTACCCTGGCGCTGCCCATGAGTAGAGCTCATTTGAACTTAGTAATGTTCTGTTCTGCATGTGTGATTGATCATTTATCGTAAAAAATTTGCACTTTAAAAATGTTGCTGAATCCATTTAAATACATACCTCAGGATATTTTTCCAAGATAAACTAAAACAAATGTACTTTAATAGTAATTTCGCTTTATTATTTCCTCAAAAACCCAAACAATGAATTACAAACAAAAATGACAAAATATGTATTGCTAATAATTGTGAAAGGTTACTTCCAGCAATAATGCCCAATTCTAATGTTGTAAACCTTAACTTACATATTTCACACCCTTTTTCATTTCCAGTTTATCTCTTCTGTTTACGACACTGAGTTTATTCTCCCCTATGTTATTGCAGAACACATGAATTTTGATGTAACACACTTATCAGTCTGACATCTTTTTATGCAGTTATTCTATACCACGAATGAGGTCATTTACACAATAGTACTAAATAATGAAATAAGATACCAGTACTTATGGTCATTCCTATTTCAGTGTGTTAATGACCTAGAGAAATAGAACACCAGCTCAAAATTCCCAAAGGTCACAAAATAGCTGCATGATTGACATGTCAAAGCAGTACCATATTTATCTATTAATCTATTTAATTACTTACTTACTTGCTTACTCACTTATTTACTTACTTACTTACACTCTTAAGTATTTACATTCTTACTTACTTACATACTTAATTTATCCACTCATTTAGTTAGTCAGTTATTCAATTCCTTAATTAGTCAGTCAGTCATCCAGTCAGTGAGTCAGTCAGTCAGTCAGTCAGACAGTTAGTCAGCCAGTCAGTCAGTCAGTCAGTCAGTCAGTCAGTCAGTCAGTCAGTCAGTTAGTTAGTCAGTAAGTCAGACAGTCAGTCAGCCAGTCAGTTAGTTAGTCAGTCATCCAGTCAGTAAGTTAGACAGACAGTCAGCCCGTCAGCCAGTCAGTTAGTCAGTCAGTCAATTAGTCAGTCAGTCAGTCAGTCAGTCAGTCAGTCAGTCAGTCAATTAATATTTATTCTTTATATCTTTTTTTATGAAGGTTTCTATTAGCTGACACCACCCACAGAAACATAAAATTCAACACAACAGAACTTTTTCTCCATACCTTGTAATATCTTGTGCTACTCTCGCTCTGGTACAATGTTATAGCCTTTGTGTCTATTCTCCAATAGTGCCTCTTGCGCTGTAAAAACAATCAAACAATCGTGAAATGAAAGGTATTTTACAATTATCTTCAACCATGTCACACTGTACTTAAGGGAACTGTTCATCACAATACTTTTAACCAAATAAAACAGAGGACAAAAAAATGTACAGAACTGCTGCGGTGCCAATGTGGACATAAATGTTGAAAATGGGATTTTAGAGAATTCATTCACATAAGGGTTTTTTTTAAATCAAAGTCTCCTCATCAGCCAAGGTAAAACTATGACCAATTAGTAAACTGGGATGGGTGTGATCGGGAAATATTTACAAACAGATATATCTCAGTAGTCACAGACATTTACTTTTATTTAAGTTAATTTCTTTCAAATTAGGATACCTTTTGACAAGAAAATGAATGGGTTTTTTTTTCTCAAAAGATCATGGTTATGTTCATTTCATGCAACTTTGGTATGCTGCCAAAACATCACATCAAAACCACACAGAACTGTCATGTCATCAAGATGGCAAGTTATAGTGCATAGCACAAGGACAGGATAAAATGAGTCACTGTCACTGGAGGGGTTTCCCAGACCAAACTGGAACAATGAAAAACATATTTTCCCAACAAAAAATTGTCTTTTGGTATAATATGCAAAGACATCGATGGCTCAGCCGGCCAATGTGTCTATTATCGTTTCCTTCTCAGATGTCCCAAACTTTCCATGCATATGTCTTTTATCTTGATATTCTTGGTCAATTATTGCTCATGATTATTTATTTGTGTAATATATATTTCTGATGAAATTTGATCAATTGTTTTTGTCATTGTTTGTATATTTTGGAATTTGAATTTGAATGCAGAAATGAAACCAGAATATGACGAGTTTGAGGACAGTATCAAAATTGAAGTTAACATTAGCGGTTATTTCCGTTTGCTGTTTGTGTTTTGTTCACAGACACAAATCTAAATGAATGGGGCTACAGAAATTTCCTCACACAGAGGTGATCAGCATGAATAAACAGTGCACAATCTGGAAACTGCACCTGATCGGCCTTGCCAATTCTGCCTAACACCAATAATGCTTGGCAATAGAGGGCACTATTGCCAAACCAGTACGCCACTATGTGCATGCACAGATTGCATGGTGGCTCGATTTGTGAGACCAATTTATTCTAGCCTCAACAGACATTATACATGGACATTTGTAAAATTCACGACTTTGCTAAATAAGGCCAGAGTGTCACAAATTTGCTTTATGATTTCATTCGACCTTTATAGGTAGCATCAGAATGTGCTGGGTGTGTACGCTACAAATTTGAACATGCTGTTTTTACAGGACTTTTCAAATGTATGGAACCAGATATTTGTTTGTCTCAAGTTCTCTTGGACAAGCAAATTGGGTGGGCTGCATGCTCGTAACACCTTTCTCGTGTAAGGGGGTCATTTTTGGCTCTGCTTCAAGGGTGAAATTCACACGAGAAATACTGGAATAAACAGTAATTTTGGTAGAATTTATGTTGAAATACCCGTGACAGATGTAATAGGGATCCAATATCTTACAAAATACCCTAGAAATGGGATTACAAAATCTGAACCATTACCCTAGGTAGGTCTTTCAAAATCTAGGTATGAGCACTGGTCTACCCCTGATACGGTGAGTAGGAGGCCGGGATTTTACGTACATGTAAATAGCGTAACAAACACGGCAAAAAAGACGGAACAGTCGGCGTCACCGCAAACTCACCATGCTATCCTTGTCCGTGTAGTGCACCATCCATCCCTCTTTCAGCACCTGCGAACCTCTTCGCTTGGTGTGCTTGACGGATTGCACAATGCGCATGAGTGGAATGTTGTTACTTTGCACTGGGCTGGAGGGTGAAGACATGTGCAACCTAATTCGGATTAATCACAATGTCAGCAGCAAAGACAGTTAAAAAGCATGCAAAGCCTCAAAATCAACGTGAGAAGCAAATCAAAAATGAAGATGAAAATAAATTAAAAGAAGAACATTAAAAGTACACAGAGTAACACAATTCAGAAATGTAAAGAGAAGTTAAGTCATTCATGATGGGTGACATTTGACTACAGTAGACACAATGATCAGTATTTTTCCTCAGGCCAATAGTAGTCTTTCTCTTTTGGGGGCTTTCAGAATAATGTTTCAAAAATATTACTTAACATTGTGGATACTCAGTTTTTAAAATCATAGAACTGTGAGGTCTGGCCTGTATGATTATGTTCAATGGATACATTAACAACCAAGAATACAACAGTTTTGAATATTATGCCATTTTTGTCAAGATATCATAAATGAATATCACCTTGATCATAAATGTCAACCTGATAGTTTATTCTAACATTGCAGTCTATATGGGGGGGGGGGGGAGGGGATGCATATGGTAAAACCAGTCACTGAGATTTTCACTATTTTAAAGCACAAATAAAGATAATTTCGAAATAAATTGATTTTCAAGGTTGGACTTTTACACCACAGAGGGCTTGCCTCAAATGTACTCTACATACTGCATATACCTCTCACACTTGTATTGGTCATTTTAACCCGTTGCTTACGGGAACCGGATGGCCCCTGTACAAAGTCTATGGGGATTTGCGGAATCTCGTAGTCAACGGGTTAAAGCAATTTTTTGTTCAGGATCTCATTTTTAAACCACATGAGAGAAACTGATAGCATGTAGGGCCATACAGTTCAGATTTGTTTGTTTTTTTTTATTGGAAACACAGTGCATTTTACTGAAAACCTTAATGTAATCCTTAACTCTTCGGGCCATCAACATATAACAGCGTACCTCAAACTGCAAGTTATAGAGATCATACTAGCCAAACAGCAGCTGAACACCATACAGCATGTCTCAAAAAAAAATTGTGCAAGTGAAAAGCACCCTCTTTGGCAATGAGACAATACTATTGTGACATGATGTTTACACCAACATCAAGGGCATAGTCTTAGCTTTCAGATGCCATTTGTTCTATTAAATTTGGTTGCTTAAATCTCGAGATACAAGTATGTTTCG
>JZLH01S0614065.1:0-10991 GCA_001188425.1 Eucidaris tribuloides
GAGAAATTTCTACATAAAATTGTTTGAATTTGAGGGGGTCGGTGAAATATAGTGCTAACCCGCACTTTTGTAAAAATTGAGTTACACACGTTTTCACGATCCTTATCCACCACTCTACCTTGTGTAAAAATATAATATTTGAATTCGACCAATAAGATGGTCAATAAAGATGGACACAGGGAAAAAAAAGTTATCAACTTTTCGGCAGCAATATAGTACTAAGCCACAATTTCAAGATGTTTTCAATATGTTTGTGCTTTGTGAGTTAGCACTATATTCATCCTAAATTTCAGAGCGACAAATTTTTTGGCAATTTCTACAATTTCGGTATGAAATACAGGTATAGCTGGTAAAACAAAAAGATTTATCAGATTTGTACGAATTTACTTCAGTCGTAATATATAATAAGTCTCCTTATTGCAAATTTTAAAGCAATTTTTCACTTTTTTACCTGTGGGTTAGCACTATTTTCACGCTGAAAAGCAAAACAATTATTTTTGTTTTGTTTTGTGGAAATTTATGTTTAGAAGCATCCCAAGAATCCACCTCATTCAATAAAGTAGTAGTTGTGTGAATAATACTTAAATTTGATGAATGACAAAATTTCCTGTAGGATTACGCGTGTTTTAATTTCAGGAGAAATAGAGTGCTGATAATAAATAAAATAAATAGAGTGTAAATCATAATATAATTTCTAAAGGCCCCCTATTTTTACAGTATAGAACCCTAAATTCACCTAATCATGTGAGTAAGTTTCTATGGTATTTAGTGCTTATATGAGAACTAGGACGGGATGGAGTAAGTGGGGTCACCAGCAAGCATTATAGTTGCTTATGAAAATACGCCACAAAAATATATATTTCGGAACATTTCAGTGATTATGAAACAAAGCAATCCAATTAACGATAAAAATACACTCCTAAAGATTTAAAACACACATTCAGATTTATGGGGATGTTGTGTTTGTGCGTCTACAAAGAATTTCACCTATTAATTCTCTGACCAAGGGCGTAGGCTGGGGGTGCACTGGGTGCACGTGCCACCCCCCCCCCCCGCAGAGCCATATGAGTACCCGCCGCCTGGCAAGTAAAACGAAATTTGTACCACCTTTTCTGCCTTAATGCCTGATTTACAATCAACTTTAGTTCCACCTCCCTAAGATGTTCACCTCCCACATGTTCATTTTATAGTTCCACCTCCCAAGATGTGCCACCTCCCCGTGCCCAACCAGCCTACGCCCTTGCTGACCTGTAAATAAACCAAAGAACTATTGGACAGAAAACTGTCGACTTAAATGTAATGTAATGCTAAGAAAATGTACACATTTCTTTGCGAATAACACTAAATGAAATGAACTTTAATCTTTTGTATCAACTTTTCAGTGTTTGTACACGTTTCGCACAAAACCAAAGTAATTTCTCTCAGTTTCTTTTTTAGTAACTTCCGAGACATAAATTGTAAACAAAGGAACCTGAGGCAATCCTATGAAACCTGATGTCTTTACTATATTTATACTTACTTTGCATAAGCAAGCCCCATGTATAGATCAAATATTACTCATTTCCCATTATTGTACAATTGTTAATATATGCCTTAGACGTTCGGCATTTCTGTACACTCCACTTTTGTTCACTATAGTGTCCAATACTTCTTACTGAAATCGCAAAATTAAATTAGATATTGTTAAATAACATATTTTTTAGATCTAAAACAGCTGGAAACATCTTATTTTTCGGGATATCTCTCAGTGGGTCAAGCTCAGCTGGTGTGCACCTGGTCATCGTGCACCCCCCCCCGCAAAGAGCCATATGAAGCTCCGCCCCTACAAGTAAAAACGAAATTGTAACCACCTTTTTGCTGCTTTCCATCGCCTGATTTACTCAACTTTAGTTCCACCTCCCTAAGATGTGGCAAATCCGCATGTCAATTTTAGTTCCACCTCCCCAATTGATTGTCCTCCCCCGTCCCAAACCACCTACGCTCCTTGTGGTCCATTGCGTTCTTATATTTCCGCATAACTCAGATACAAGCAAACCAATGATTATATTTGATTAAACTGGGTGAATTAAGTGTAATAACCTGAATAACGCAAAGATACCAGATTTTTAAATTGAAAGTTAGAAGCGCAATACGACACAGAGCCGAATACATGTCTAATTTGGTTCATTACTGCGATAACTCAAGAATAGTTTAACTGGTCTAAGCATAGTAAAATAAGCACCGATAGCAAGTTATTTAGTTTTAAGCCAAGATTAGAATATCATCAAAGGTCAAAAGTTACCAGCCTTATATATCTGAATTTTAACTTGTTACTCACAATATTAAACTTCAAGAACGCATATGCGATTTCAATGTAACTTTGGTCAAATATGACTATCCAGTCCACTTGATAAAAATATTGAGTTGAGGAATGAAGCCGTCAAAAGGTCAAAGTTCACGGGCCTCAAAATGGCTGATTGAGCTCGTTAAGCATACATAATCTTAGAAATTAGGCTTATCAATTTTGTGTACAATGTCGAAGTACAGAGTATGAGTGAACAAATGGACTACGTACAATTTTGATAAAGTCAAAGTCAAGAGTCACAAGGACTTTTTTAGCAGATGTGATTAAGTCTCGTTTCATGTAATATAGCAATTAATGATTAGTTTGGTACAACATGTGGCCCTTTTGCATTTCTGCCATGAATTTTCTGTGGGATGCAGTTTTGCAGAGCACTACCGCATCGACTGGCTAGAGTCTAAACATCACTCTAGTCTGTTTCTTACAACAGCTTCCTTTTACTACTTTGCATACAACATTTAAAAGATCGTATTGGTTGAGAACAACGGCCTTATTCCCACTTTTGTGCGAATCTTGTAACTCAACATTTTCTGATCTTGAAAAGTCATACTTTTATGAATTTTTCGTTGTAAATGATAGAAAGAAGTGATTATGGCGTCTGATATTATTCTTTTTGGATTTAACATGATGCAAAACATATATTTTGGCACAAAAATCATCGAAATTGGCCAAGGGGATGCATTTTCATGATGGAAATACTAATTCTGTCGGCCATTTTGAATAATTACGAAAAAATGGCCGCCATTTTGGAATTTCGCGTGGCCCGCGTACTTTTCGTAATAGTTGGCCCAAAATGACTCTACATGCCAATTTTCATGCTTTTATCACAATTTGAACGATTTTTCAGTTATCTGCTCCACTACTAGCAGTTGCAGCCGAAACGTCGCAATACTCTTTCGTTTGCTACATCGTGTGACAACCGATTCACTCTAGTACTCTCTCATCTTGATACCACGATGATCAACATGTTCCGATCTAAACTTATTGTTCTCCTGCAAGTCCTTCCACCTGATTTACATTCAAATTGATGCATGGATGTAGCACTGCAAACTTGGAATGGGCTGAAAAGCACTACTGTTACATAACAGACTGTGTATTAAAAATCAAAGAAGTGAGACCAATGACAGTTTCACAAAAGTTATAAAATAGAATGACCTTTTTAAATATGTAAACTTCAATGAGCATAAAACTTGATTTTGGTAATAATTTTGATATCTATGAGTTTTCTGGGACACGCTGTAGTCGATCGGTTACTAACATTATTTTTTTAATTTAAACATACGTCGATTAAGATATTGGTCAAAGCTTTGCGTTGCAATCATTCCAATAGGTAACAATTTAATGACTTAATTTTCGGTGTCCTATTCTTGACATAACGTGCGCAAATCGATTCATTAAAAAATATGCGATATGTTCACAGAATCTTTTTTTTTTCGATTATTCGACACTTGTGGTGCCAGTTCTCTATTTGCCTTCCTGTTTCCCTTCTTCATAATTACGTAGAACAAATTTGCCCAAAGAGATCATGGCGTTTCCTGATTTACCGTTCGTCTCGAGTCTTCCATCCTTCATCAAACACTCAGATGTCTTGGCCTACCTACAGCAGTATGGCGATCATTTCAAACTGGAACGATACGTCCAGGTATGCAAGTTATACGAATACATTTAACATAATTCTCTTAGTTTTGAAGTCGAATCCCGTCCTTTTGACTGTGCATCATTGCGGCAAGATAGAAGACAATTAAGATGAAGAATGACATTTTATATTCATACAAATCACTTTCTGTTCAACTGGCTATGTAGGAGCATAGTAACATGAAGGTACCCAGGCATTGACCGAAGGATATATCGCAGGAAATCATAATGAAAAGGAAATTGGTGTGAGGCATCAGATGATAAAACTGCAGCACATCTCCATTCCTGTAAAAGGGGTATTCACGGCACTTAAAAATCTACAATCCTTGCGACTCGGTCTTCCTGCTTATTAACTTACATTACTAATTTGGCTGATCCTTTTTGGTTGCATGTTTTTTAACACTTAATTACTTTTTCAGCAAAAGTATCAATTTTGTCGCGCACAGATAATTGCATAAGTAATTATCTGAGTACAACTGTATCAATGGTGATGTGACTGACTTGGTAATGATTGGAAATGATTACGACGATATCAGTCTAAAACGTGGAGATAAGTAGATTGAAATCGTTGCCGACATATATATACATTTTCTATCAAGTTCTTTACAGTTGTGGAAACAGTGAAATCAACTGACGTCACATCAGCATTTGGCAATTTGCCGACGTGGGAGGTCAAAGTTCGTGACGTGAGAACAAATGAGAGGAGTTCAGGTGTCTTCGATGCAGTCATCGTCGCAAACGGGTATGTTGCTTCCTCTAATTTGTAGTACCGTTTTGCTCTTAAGTGCAAAATTTACTTTAATTTTTTTTTTGATATTTGTGTACAAAAAGAGTTAAATAATGATCAAACGGTAATTCAATTTTACGATGAAGATGTAGTTTTTCTACAGAGCTTTAAAGTATGAATCTGATCGTTGTTACTGCATTGCAAAATAATACTACATATACGCATATTTTGATGAACATAAAAACAAATCAATGACACCTACCCCCTGGACAACCACCCCACCCGATGACCACCCCTAGGGCAACCACCCTTTGGGAAAACTACCCCCTAGGAGAACTTTCACCAACCTCCTCCTGCCGGCAACTACTCAAAGGACAAGTACCCTCCAGACAAGTATCCCCCAGAGAATTACCCCGCATAATACCCCCTCTAGGACAACTCCCGCCTGACAACCACACCTTCAGCAACCACCCTCTAGGACAAAAGTTCCCCCGCACAAGGACCCCAGACAACTAAACATTGAACAAACTACCCCTGGGGCGACCACCTTCCAAGACAACCTGAGGGTGGTTACCCTAGGTTTAGTGGTCAGGGGATACTTGCCTGGAGGGTATAGTTGTCCAGGGGTACCTGTTTAGTGGGTAGCTGTTCTTGTTGTCCAGGGGGTACTTGTCTATAGGAGGTAGTTGTCCTAGAGTTCCCTAGGTGTAGTTGTCCGGGGGTACATGTCCGGGCGGGGGGGGGGTAGTTGTCGGGGGTAGTTGTCCGGCGGTAGTTGTCCGGGGGTAGTTGTCCTAGAGGGCGGATGTCTAGGGGTACTGGTGCTAGAGGGTGGTTGCAATAGGGGGTAATTATTCACTGGGTACTTGCCCTGTGGGAACGGCAGTTGTCTGGGGCTACTTGTCCGGAGTTGTAGTTGTTCTAGGGGGTGCTTGCCCCAGGGGTAGTTGGCTGGGAGGTAATCATCCTAAGGGTAATTGTCCTGAGGGGCAGTCGTCCTAGAGGGCGGTGGCCCTATGGGTTTAATTGTCGTAGGGAGTAGTTGTCCAGGGGTTACTGTCCAGCGTGTACTTGGGCGGACGGTACTTGATCGGGAGTAGTTATCCAGAGGGGTACTTGTCCGGGGGGGCGATTTTTTTCCCCACGAAGTTGACGAAATAAACCGCTGCAAAAACAAAACCGTACTGCGAGGATTCGGCAACCCGGGTCAAAACGCGTGATCAATACAGCGAGCTGATCCATGTAGCCAACCAAAGCGACTCGCAGTGAGTCTTCTTTGCAATATATACAACCAGTTTCGAAAGTGCGAACGTTAAAACGTAGTGAAAGTACGATGCGCCGTGCGAGGAAAAACTCGTGGAATAAAAATTTAGGCGTCGGGGCGTAGGTTTGTCGTTGGTACTTCGTCGGTTGTCCGACAGAAAGGCCCTACATACCTGCCAACCAGTACGATTTTCCCAGGGCAGTTCTGTCCTAATTACAGTTACTAGGCGGTGCCTTCAACAACAAAAACGTTGATTATAATAAGAATAGAACATGAATGACTAAAATAAATGAAACCAAATGCCTTGGTTACTACAGTGATTTTAATACAATGCCCAAATTGTAATGGAAATGACGTGTTTACATTCACTGGTGAGTGACGGAACAAAAGGTATGTTTTATTCATATTTTTTTGTCATAAGAAAAGCTTTGTTTAGCTGTTTCAAATATTTTTCTCATTCGAGCTCTAATTTCATTTTTCCATTATGTAACCTTTTTATTGTTTACCGTACCGCCTTATAACTGTAATAAGACCAGAACTGCCCTGGAAAAATCGTACTGGTTGGCAGGTATGGCCCTAGCACACGTTCCCGGCAGAAGGGCCTTAAAAATGAATTCTCTTTAATCTGTGAAATATTGCCTTATTTGATATTTGGAGTTGACAGACTGACAGAAGGATCTAAAGATATCACACTACTGTGATTTCATGTGAAAAGAGCCAAGAGTTTTCAAATTTGAGGTAATTAAAGGTTAAGACCCTTCTGCCAGGAACATTTGCTAGGGCCATTCTGCCAGACAACCGACGACTTGTCCAGTGGGTACTTGTCCTTGAGGGGGCGGTAGTTGTCCGGGAGTTACTTGTCCGGGGAATAGTTGTCCTAGAGGGTGCTTGCCGTAGGTACCTGGTTGGAAAATAATCATCCTGGAGGATAAATTGTCTTAAGGGGTAGTCGTCCTACAGGGTGGTTGATCTAGGGAATAGTTGTCCGGGAAGTTGTTGTCCTAGAACCCATTTACATTTGTATCTTGGTTTTTTTTTTCGGTGTTCACAGGCATTATGCAATTCCTAAAATCCCTCGGCTCCCCGGGCAGGACACATTCAAAGGCTCGTTAGTGCATAGCCATAACTACCGGCACCCATCCGATTACAAAGATCAAGTCGTCGTCGTCTTAGGCGCCGCCTCGTCCGGGCTCGATATCATATTGGACATCGCCCCACACGCCAAACAAGTCTACCTGAGTCACTGGAGAGATCGGGTCATCGCGCCTCTACCCGCAAACGTGCAACAAGCGCGTGAAATTACGTCATTCAACCAATGTGAAGCGATATTTGCCGATGGAGAAAGATGCGAGGCAGATTCTGTCATCTTCTGCACGGGGTACAACTACGACTTTGGCTTCCTAACACCGGAATGCCAGTTGGAGGTGACAGACCGGCGCATAACACCTCTCTTCAAACACTGCATTCATACAACCTACCCAAATTTGGCGTTTATCGGCATCACCTACCAACAGCTGCCGTTTCCGCATTTCAGCGCCCAGGTCCAGTTCATATTGGCCGTCTGGAGTAAAAGTTACCAACTCCCGAGCAAGAAAGAGATGGATGCGGATGCAGACAGAGACTACCAATGGAGGAGGAGCAAGGGAATGCCTCATCACTACGCGCACTTCATGGGGAGCTTGATGAGGGACTATCACAAGGAGTTGCTGACGATGGCCGGTGGCGAGCAGCACAAACCAGTCATCATGGATCTTTACGAAGAGATGTATCGTATTAGGAAGATTAACCTGATGGGTTACAAGGATTTGAATTTTGAGATAACGGGCGATGACAACTTCAGAGAAGTAAATAATGGTTAAAATTTCGTCGCCTGCATGGAACTTCAAAATGAATAATCGTGCAAAATTAAAAGACGGTTAAATGAAATGTCAAAGATTAAAAAGAATAAGTAATTTTCATAAGCAAAATATATAGTGTTCCGACATCACATGGATTTAACAATAATTATTGCACACTCAATTGTTTCAGTAACTGAAATTTTATTCCGTTCCATAGCCCCAATTTGTATTTTCTTTTGAACTGTTACGCATAAAGTACATCACAGTTTATTAGAAACGTTCACTGAACATTTAATTATAACAAGATATAGGCCTAATGGTGTGATATATTCTTCGAAATCTGTGTGCATTATATTCTCACATTTTTGTTACTATTTTCTGATTTTAACTAACAATTCCTTATCTTAACATGCTTAAAATTTTAGTATGCCCATTAAATATTTAGGTTTTGTTTTGTAACATTGATATTGATGCAGCTTATTGATCTGTAATACCAATGATGGTTACTATATGAACAAGATGTTTACGGAGATTTGGGTTCATGTCAGTGACTTCTTGTGGCATCACTAGCCTGACCCAAATGTAACTGAAATTATTTTTGTAACGTAGTTTTAATATTGGAAATATAGATTTTCAAAACTTTCTTATAAGTTTGTGACTTGCATGATGACGTTAGGAGAAATTCGTGCTTAAATCATTTCACTTATCCTTCTGTTACTGGAAACAAAATATCACCCTCGAATGATTAATTTCTGCTATGTGTTCTAAACATTTTGTGGAAATTTTCAATCGCATAGGTATTTCATATTTTGCACAACTTTTAAAAACCTTACAATCACACAGCACGTTTTGATTAGTACCCAAGATTTAACTCAACATTCGAGCCTACAAATAACTTACATATCATACACTCACATTCTCTTATACTGTCAGATCTTATACGAAATGCACAATTTACTACATGGTTTGGAAAATAATGAACGGATTCGTAGTTTTACAATAAACACAATATTTTACGTGGAAAATTATTTATATTTTTACCTTAATGCTTTCTTTAGATTGTCAGTGAAACAAATTATATGTGTAAAAATGAATACTAATGAGAAATAATATTTACACTTGTGATGACGTTTACCCAAATGCAATTTCAACACCTTAGTACACCATACCAAAAGCTACAGTAATCAGCAATCTATTTAAAAAATCGTGTAAAATGATGATTACGATGATGAGGATGACGATGATGACGACGAAGAAGAAGAACATCATTTGTAATACCATTATCTGTAACACACTCAAAGTCACCGGTCCCTCCAGGTACCAGCTGCTTTTTGTCTGATTGGTTGTTTCTTTGGTGACTTACTTAATAATTTGTGTTTATAAGAAAGAGTGAACTATTTGAAACAAAGACAAAAGTGACTTCCGTCGTGCTAAAAGCTGGATAGTAATTTGGATAATGCAAATTTGCAATTCCTGAGGCCATGCTAACATTAAAAAAAAAACGGCGATAACTTTTTCACTACTGCTTTTTGTATAAAGAACAGTTCATAGTGAAATACAATATCAATTACTGATAACAACTATTCATTCATTTCCAATGTTCTTGTAAAAAAATATGGTTAATCTCGCATTAACGGCTGGTTACAATGGTACACAAAGTAAATACAAGTTCTTAATCCACCGAGCATTCAGCACAAGTTACAGAACCATATTTTACATCACTTTTCGATCGATGAAATATCGGATTAGCTCTGTTTTTCGGAGTTTCTTTGGCATCTTAAATTGAACAGCCGACGTGCTTGAGTTGCGCAGAATATACTCCCTCAGACCCCAGAATGTTCCGCATTGCACAAATATCACGTGTGGTGGCGCTATTGCATCACTGCTCCGGTAAAAACCGTAACCATCGGCGTGGCGGCGGAGGTTCATGTCGAGCTCCGAAGACATCTGCAGAAAAAAACTAATTTTTTAAAAGCAATTCTTAGCAATTCTTCATACTAGTTCCTATATTTTATAAATTGACATCAAGATATAGAATGTCTAGCACCCCCCTTACCCCAAAAAAGACGAACAACCACTTGTTTATATGAATAAGATCACTTCATTGCAAAGTGGCAAATAGTTTTAAAAAGTACATACAATATGTTACTCGGCTAACATGGGCTATGTGATGTTTATTCTGCACATAAAGTAGCAAACATAAAATTATTAACTACTGTTCAACACCAGATATATGAACATAATAAAAAGCACACAAATTAGATTACCTGCTCAGTGTCAAGTTTCTTTTCCTCCGTCCAATCTTCAAGACCGTCAGCTTCGATCACAATAACGTAGAAAACAGTGGAGCTCCATTGTGTCTTACCTTGAATGCCAAAAGAACCAACAGGGCAAATTTGATACATAGTAAGATGTTGATGCTGACGATGACAAAGATGATATTGATGATGGGAGGGGCAATCGTGGAACAATGACTAAATAATGTACAAATAATGAATGTTTATGAGTTCAAAGGTATGAATATTTTCATGAGTTGAAAGACTAGGCTTCGTCTCGTTGAATGGAGCCTTTATTCTTTCAACGAATGAAAATATTTGTACTATTGAACGAATGATAAAACACTCATTATTTTTTTTATACAACGTTATAAAGTAGATCTTTGTCATTTGATTGGAGGATTATAAAGTGTGAAAATATAGCCATATGCCCCATACATTCTGATTATCTTTCTGGCTTATTCACAAAATTCAGCACGTTCAGTGTACGTGTGTAGTCAATGTCTCAGCTGTTTCCTCATTGTAGTCTAAATTTCGCCAAACGTTTAAATCCTTATTAAAACAGTGAGTTATAGACCCATGTTTAAATTTTAAACTTAAACAAAACTCATGACAGTACATATATCACACGGCTAAGCAGCGCGCGCTGCACACAGTATAAGTATTCACATTACAACACACAGTATGGTATAACATTTTACGAACCGTTGAATGGAACGAAAATGGAACCAACGTGCACGCAAAAATGGAACCAACATGCACGCAAAAGTGGAAACCAAATTTCACGGTGCGCTGAATGGAGTATTTATTCAATAACATGTGACCAACAATCCTCCAGTCAAATGACAAAGATATACTTGGATGTTGTATAATATAATAATAGTGATACTAGAACATATCAATCATAATT
>JZLH01S0614065.1:19405-31509 GCA_001188425.1 Eucidaris tribuloides
ATTGCGATTTTACCCTTTCTTATTTAATTAAACAATTATCTACAATATTAGAGACAAGCAAATTAAACAAAACTAACGGTATTTGAAAGCTAAGACTATGCACTTGACGTGATACGTAAGCATTATGTCACAAGAGTATTTTCTAATTGCCATAAGAGTGGCGGGTTTATCACATTGCAACATTTTTTTTTGAGACACACTGTACATTGAATTTTGCATGTCTTACGTAATGGACTGTGGTACTAGGCAGGGGCACGTTACTAATTATGTATTTTACAGATTGTTTTTTGACTGTGGCAAATGCTTGCCACACCTGCTAACAATAATAGGTTTTTCAAACGTTTTTAAAAAACGTACAGGTTACGGTTTCTGGTACGTTTGCAAGTACGTTTAAAACGTAAAAATGTGGACCTTTTGGCGGTTTTTTAAAAACGCTAATTTTGAAATCGTTCTTAGAAGTTTTAAAAACGTCCTTAACGTAAAAGACGGTTGTTAGAACCACGTAAATTTAACCAAGACCTGGAGAAAACGTTAAAACGTTTTAAACTTTAGAAAACGTTTTTGCGGACGTTTTTTTTTTAAAACGTTTTTGTGACTTTGGAAATGAAATCGGTCCGCAAAACTGTAAAAATAAAGAAATTTTTTGAAATCTATAGACAATTTGCGTTGTACTTTCCATTCTATTTCACTTAAACCTGTAACCATTATGTCCTATCACCATATAACCCTTTAATAATCTAACCTTATTCCATTATCCTTACCCTACCTATACCCTTTCTGCTTCATACAATAAGTTATCATCTCCTATATATATATCGTTATTTTTAAAGATAAGAAAATAGTGGTTATTTTTTGTTTTATCAATAGGAGTCTCCTACAAAGTGAAATCACTTCACGAGAGTATATTTTTTCGTTACTTTTTATGCATTTGATACAGACACGCTTGTGCTTGAGATGTTTAAAACACTATGCGAAAAGATCTATTAATTACGGCCTGAATGTTGTCGATTATAACTGCTTATGCAATTACCCATATGAATATTCATTAGCTAAAGTGCCTCATTTCGCTATGTATTTATTGTGCGTACGTGCTTGCATGCGTCTATTGCAAATATACGTGTTTCAACTTAAGTGGAAATAAAAGCTGAAATTACCTATCACCATCTGCACGTAGCCAAAGTGCATAACACACTCACCCATCGATCCACCCCCCCCCCCACACACACACATAAAGGCTACACACAAACATAATTATGCACACACAACAGAAATGCATTTAATCACACAGAGCATGCACACATTCAAAACGCTCACACAATTCGACAGCAACAAACGCAAACACGTGTACAATCCTACGCACGCATCATGTTAAAACAACGCACACACACATACCATAAACACACACACAACAGGAGACAGACAGACTAAAACTCCACACAATCACACGCCACACACAGCTATCCAGACACACGCGGAACCATACAATGACTGGTCCAGTCATGAACATAAACCACACACACCATTACACACACAACAACACACACACCACACCAAACCATACACATACACACACGCGCGCTACGCACGCTAATACAACACACACACTCACTCACATCCATATCACACAAACACGTACAGCTTTTTCAGACAGTGGAAACATTTATGTAACCAGTCACGCATTTAAACGTAAAACGCACACCACACACACACACACACACACACACACACACACAGCACCACAAAACGATTGTATAATCAGTTCTAATATCGTCTTTACGGGTTTTCTGGACGTTTTTCAAATTACGTTTTAAAATACGTCCAAAAGGGTCCACAAATTACGTTTTTTAAAAACGTTTATCTTTACGTATTCTAGAAATGGTGCCAAAAGAGTCCAAAGAAAATACGTTTTAAAACGTTTTCTTTACGCTTATAGAAAGGTCCATCAAAGAAGTCAAAGAAATACGTTTTTTAAAGCGTAACTTTGAAAGTTCCAGAAACCGATTTTCTCTACGTTCTAGAACGGTCCGATACGTTTTTCGTCTAAAGAAAAGTTTTGAAAAGTTTCAAAATAACGTTCCTTCGACGAAAAACTATCGGACTTTCTAGAACGTAAGAGGAAAACGTATTTTCTGGACGTTTCGTGTTTGCTGGCAATAGTTTCAAATTAATATACTACATATCAAGTTCTCTTGGTTATTTTGATATACCTTATACATGAACTCAGATTGGCGCCTCATTGAGGTGGTCCTGATTGACTTTGAAGACAATTCCCATACGGATAACGGTTTAGAGCGCGTTTCTAAGTTTGTGATACAAGCTCAGTATTTTCACCAAACCGTCACCTCTCGGCCTGAGAACTGATCTCGGGTTGATCTTGCCTCACTGCCCAATAAATGGACTTAGATAAATAAACAAATAGTATGAATAAAAGATTAAAATATATAATATTAAAAACACGGTAATCGCGACAATAGACATGTCATGACAATTGATGGTGTGGTGAGTGTGGCGGTGTGATGGCAATTGATGATGATGATGATTGGTGATGCATAATGGATGGTTACTCACGTTTTCCACGATCTTCAAGTCCAAGTTTAGCTTTTGGGTGTTTTTATTATTTATTCGTTGAAAGACTTTCATGCCAAATGTATATCACACAATAACAGATTTGAATATCTTTCGGGGGTTTTTTTTTCTTAAATTAATTATGAAATCTTCGGGGGACCGAAATTACGGGGTACCCAAAATGTCTCGACTATATGTTACTATTATAGTATCCAAAGGCGTTATAAGCGTAGTTAAGGTTATCCGAATTCAATACTCATCAGAAAGAGGCAGACTTGTTCTTTTTTGATTGAGGTATAATTCGGATACCTTAAACACTTATTAACCCGTTGGATTGCATATATGTAAACTATAGTCGTAAAATTTTGGGGGCACCGTAAATCTCGTTGGTGTCACTCCCCCCCCCTCCTCCCCTCGAGATTTTTCATTAATAATTTACAAAAAAAAAAACGAAAGATATCAGAATCTCTTATTGGTAAAGTGTGTATTGATATGAAACTTCTGGCCAAAAGCTTTCAAATAAAACAAAAATCCCCGAAAACTAAACGGTTGGGCTTTTAAGTATTTTTGATTTAACTATTTTCAACTACATGTGAAATCAACTTATTAAATAGAGCATAACCAATATACCTTTGAATTGGTGTACTATGCGGTTTATTCCAAGTGTACACAGCGATGGAAACAACGATTTAGTTAGTAACAAAACACGTAACATTTTCTACCATGTATATTGGATAGTAATATTCGATATTAGTCATGCGAGTCAAATTCAAATCTTAGTTCACTACCTTGATTTCAAATTATTGTTCTTCCATATACATATTGAAATTCTTCTCCTTTACTTTCAGATCGTTTAAGGAAAAATAAGAATCTGATATATTACTTTATTGAAACGGCGTCTTCGGTCTCTGCATTTACAATTTCAATCTTTCTAAAAGCAAGAATTCAAAATTGGTTCCTTAACCACATGCAGGCATTGTCACCAGTGCGGCTGGGAGTGGCCTTTGCCGTAATTGTTATTTGTGGATAAGGAAACAGAAAGAAGTTTTGAGGACGCCGCGGCCCTGGATTACTTGTTCACCAACCACATTTTGCTTTCCTCAACCAATCAAATTCATCCCGTAAACGCCACGAAGGACGACAGCCATGACAAATAATATCCACCGTAAATAGATGTTGAACATTGAATATCTTGCCGTAATTTACCTGTTGTTTCAATAGGAATGAATATCGTAGAACAATCATCGGCCAAGTGAGAGTCAAAACTGATATATGGCCAGAATTATCCGAAAGTACTTCAGTTGCACCAAAAATTAAGGCGCTTACCGGAATACTGATAAATATGGACAAAGTGAGACAGTTAATATATTGACCTTACGTTGCGCCAGACCGACTTATGTCGTGATTGCAAAATTGAATTAGATATTCTTACGTTTAAATGTTCCATATATTTATCAATTTCAATTATTAATTACATTAATATAATTATATTAAAAAGAGCAAAGCAAATGAAGCATTATTAATCTTCTATATATAAATGTGACATGGAAAAGCGTTTTAATGGTTTGCCTCATTTGCAAAAAAAAAAAAAAAAAAAGATGCAGCAGCAAAGTCTATATTTTACATACTTTAAGACCTAGGTTGAAATCAATTTTTTCGAAATCGATGAGCGTTATAATAAAAGTAAACATTCAAAGCTTACATTGCATGTATTCACAAAGAAATGCCTTCAAGTATGCGATGAAGTGTTAAGAATATACAGACATAATTGACACCGAATCCTTTTGTATATTTCTCCTGCAAGTCTTTGCGTATATATATATCTACTGTGGCGGGCTCAGAAATAGCAACCATATTCGTGCAAATACGTTTTGTGGGGTACCGTGAAATCCTCACGGATACTCCGCTCCAGTTCGTCTGCCCTCCTTGGCTCAGGATGCAACTCCGACTCCAAAACGACCCTCAAGTCACGTGATAACCCGACACGGCTTCCGATCCGGCCTTCTCTGAGATCGGCGACGAGACTGGGCCAGTCTTGTTCCAGTTTTACAAAGACCAGGAACAGCGTAGTGGAAAAGGCCGTAAACATGTACTGAAGAGAACGATCTCGCAATGCAAACAGAAGATGCACGTACAAGGCGTGGTTTTCGTTCGTGATCCTCATGCCGGCGGGAGGTGTGGTGTACATCAGACGTAAGACCAAGTCGGAGGCCAGAATCATAGATATCGGGCCCATGAGGATCCCGCTTTCAGAATATTGAGGTTTGTGATGAGTGTAGATGATACTCATAGGGAAAGGATTGCAGCTTGCCGACAATTTGGTGCCTACCAGACGTACGGCCATCCACGTATGTTTCACGAACAACAGCCTGCGTTTGGAACCGTACGGGATCATCTTCTGTTCTCCTGTAGTCCCCGATGTTTTTGCCAGCATGCAAGGCTTTCCAGGCACAACAACATTTTCTCCTCCTCTGGCAACGCGCATCATGTACGATTTGTAATGGCTATAGTCGGTGAGCGGATGCTGTCTTCGAAACTGCTCTACAGTTTTCATTGCGCTCAAGTTATGGTCTCGTCCGTATGCCGTGCTACTATGTTTTCCCAATACTCCCAGAAGAAAAGATTCTTGACTTGCTTGGCAATCCAAACTATCACGTTCAAATTTTTTCCATAAAATGGCGAACCATAAATTCATGGCTTGAGAAAATAGATACTGAATAATCAGAATGGTTGCAGAAGAGTATTGTGAAACCTGCAGCACGGATATATGTGAGGTGACTAACCCCAACACGACAAGGCTTATCATGAGGACTACTGCATAACAAGAACAAAGGAAAAATTAATTTAGTTGTTCAATTCTTTACTGTTGCAAGAAAATTATTTTGAAAATTATGAAGGGGCATTACCCCTTTCATATTGGGAAATTATGAGACCTTCCTCCAGGTTGAAAACACAGTGCTGTGAAAATGGCTTATAGCAAGCATGCAGTAAAATTCCAAAGGTGCAAAACCAAACTTGTCACTATCTAAGCGGTTTGCAAACGTTCTGATGCTTGATATTAAATTCAGACGGCTAGAAGTCGTACAAACATTACCTTTATTCAAACATTATTTTTAAAGTACATGAAAAACTTGTGATTCATAACAGTACAGTCGAAAATTATTTCGAAATTGTGTCACATAGACATTTAATTTACAGTTGTTTACTCCTCCTTCCTTATTATGTATGTTGACGAAATATGGGAGGAAGAGAAGAAAGAGAAGAAGAAGGAGGAGCAGGAGCGAGTAGGAAGTGTAAGGAAAATCTCACTTCGCTTGTGTTAACATCAACCATTTCTTACAAATTATATCCAATTCGATATTATCCATAATCACTCTTTAGAGAATTTTATAGAATTCTTACCTCTGAACCACATTGGTAGCCATGATGCTCTCTGTTCCACTCCTGGTAAAATGCACTGCCAGTATATCCAAGATACCAGTGCTACAATGCGGATTTTACCCTGCCCCTTCATTATCAATCTATTGAGCTGGAAGAGATATGGGAAATTTAGTTCAACTTGTTTTTTTTTTCTTCTGCAAAAGATTGCAAAATGTACTCTTGGTTGTATAAGTGTCGTGGTACATACATCACCGTGGAATTCCAATTAATGTATGCGGATATCAATTAAACTTTCTTTATTTTGCATGAAATATACAATATTGATCTTTACGATGAAACTGTAACATGTATCTCCAGCTATATTCACACAGACTTGGCGATAATTCACAAAACCTTTGGAGTAATAAGCGAGCTATAATGGGAAGTTTCCTCATTCCATGTTGGCCGTGCTGTCTCACAAGCTTGTTATCATATTCTGATTCTTTTCTGATCATGGTTTAGTGCAAATTATAGCAACGTCCGTGGCATTCAGTGTGTAGAACCATATCACTTCACCGATATTGTCGACGGTTTACTGGGCTAGACAATACTTACCTAAGCTTACCAGGTCCTGAACTGTTTGCAGCAAGTTAATACCGTACGCAATGAACACAATCTTCAGTTTATTTTACCTCAGTATGATTTCAACATGAGACGACTTTCACCAACGTAAAAATGCATGGACAGCACATGTAGTTTTCAATTTTCTCTACCCTGTAACTGTAAAGGTGACAATGGAGGTTCATGCAGAGAGAACGGTGCTTTAATATTGTTTTATTGTAATACAAAACAGAACGGCAAGGTATTGATGAAGCAATACCAACAATACAATTCATCTGAATAAAGTCTGAATTGGTATCACTGTTATGTTAATGCATAAAGTCTGAATTGGTGTCACTGTTATGTTAATGCGTGACAATTTTATTTTGCAGGGCTAATATAAATTTCAAATATTAAATGTTGTTAAATTTGAGCTTTATACTAAATCCCATTAGAGCAGCCATTGTCCTTTCACAAAGTAGACAGATAAAAGCTGATCTATATCAATTCACACATCTACCTTTCTATTGTTTAAAAAAAAAATCAAATTCTATGCCGATCCTAATGGTTAACTAATTAAGCTGGTAGGTTTTTTAGTTGATACTAAATAAGTGAATCTTCTCTTAACGTTATACGGACTATATCACTTATTTTATAAAAGGAAAAAGCAAACAGTATATCGATTGAATAAAGTAATATTTATATGGAATAAATCATTATGCAGGGTTTGTATACGATAAGTAATTCTGACGTGATGATCCTAGGTGATTCCTTTAGAAAATGGGCCAAATCCTCACAGTGGTCGACCTTCCGAAAAAGGACATACGGTTTTCACATAAAGTGAACTCTGATTACACAGTGATCCCAGTGTAACTCTGAGAATGGGTCAACTCCACATATAAAGTATTGAACGTGTTCACACTGTGTTCACTACGTAAACGTACTTTGACGACATGTTTTTTTTTTTCCGGCAGGGTGAAGAAGGGACAAAAATATTCTTGCTTATTATGATTTTAGACTTGAATCCTCAATGACTTATTTTCATGAAATGAAATTCTGGTGACGTTACCATGCGTAAATGAGGTAAAAGACTGTACTAATGAGAATAAAAAAGTCCATTTTGCGCAAGATGATGGCACGTTCGATAAAACCAACCACATGTAATACAGCTGGAGATTCGCCCGGCTGTCAGAAGGTCGTTAGCAAATGCTCTAAGCTGAAGGACGTTAACAGTAAATTGCTTGTAACGTGACAACCATTGGCTTATTTGACATGACATCAAAGTATTGCGATTGTTTAGATCCTTCTATCAGTACGTAAGGCGAAAATATGGAATAAGCCTATGGGTTTCAAATTAGAGGCCATTTGACTGTTAACGCCCTTCTGCTTAGAGCATTTGCTAACGACCTTCTGCCAGCCGGACTGTTAACGCCCTTCTGCTTAGAGCATTTGCTAACGACCTTCTGCCAGCCGGACTGTTAACACCCTTCTGCTTAGAGCATTTGCTAACGCCCTTCTGCCAGCCGGGCGACAATATGATATGATTTTTTTTCACTTTCATTTCAACCCATTGCTCAGAAATGAGAATTCTGTTTTGCTTACATGCTATTTTCTCACTAAACATTTTTTTAAAAACATTTATTATAATTTCAAAACGGAAACGGTGCAGTACATTTTCGTTATTATAGTATATGCGGTCAGACTAAAATTAGGCTTGTGGGTTAGGCTAACATCCCCTCCCTCCAACTCCGAAAAATGACTCGACACTGCTGTTAGGCTTGTAAATCAATTTATGAATTTATGGAATTGGGATACTGCTTATACGGAAAATTTGCTTCATTTTCATAGACATAATTATAGTAAAATAATAAGGAGCTGGTTTGCTCCAAAAGGTGTGTGTATATGTGCAAGTAGTATGTTTCTGTCATGATTTTAACGCAACTACTGTATCTTTATTTTTTCAATTTCAATTTATTCATATTTCTGTTCAATACATGTAAAATAAAAGCAATAATACATCAACATAGTCAATCTTTGACATAAACACAACTGGTATAATGATGCAAAATATTACATAATGGTCAATAGCAAACAGACAGTGGATATAGGTAAAGAAATATGAATGGGGCCAATCTTGTAAGTCGTATAGACCTTCTGTGTTTCTGATCTCGTAAGAAACACAGAAGAGCTACAACACCTTTTTCGATGCTTGCCTTGAGGTCTCCTGGGGATCACTAATGACACAATATGACATATATCATAGCCTACCAACTACCAAAAAACATGAAACTCTTCACTATACATTAAAAGGGAATTGAAAGCGTAGTAACGTATTTGTCACATATACTTCATAACTCTTAAAGACACTATATAACATTGTGGAAGCCCCATTTAAAAATTGTCAAACTTTGCTGTCTGGCATACCTGACAGTGTTTGGATGGATAAATAAACACCCTAGAACACAAAACTTTACGCAGTTATGCTGTCACTCCTAAAATATGTACATATACAAATCGGCACATTAATTATTCTCAGCTGATAGAAAATTCTGCTACACAGTAGTCTATAAAGAAAACAGGAATGGTACCTCAATGATTTTCACTTTTTAAAAAGCACTATTGTTTGGAACTGCAATTGTTTCAGGGATTGATTTTTAGACATTATCAGAGACACTGGTATCATAGGGAATCGTGTGGCTCATTTGTTATTTAACTGGAAACATTGTTGCCTTTAACGCCTGTCGATCCTCTTTGAACAATGCCACATTGAGTAACTGTTGGAGTGCAGTGTCAACTTCGAACAGCTTTAACTTTTGACAAACGCAAGTTGCAGGAAAGTGTTGAGTACAACGTTGTAGATAAAAGAATACCCTTACAATGTTGTAAAAAATGTTTTTATTTTAATATTGTCTGGAGTTAGAATGAATTTTCTGAATGTGGAAACAATAGATATCTATAAACACTACCTAGTATACAAATTAAAAAATTGTAGGAAATATCGAATACAAACTTAGCAGTTTTTTTGCGTAATTTTGTAAGGGCTGTCCCTCTATTGTTAAAATCAAAGAACAAAATATCTCACTGTTATACATTTCACGTTATTGCAACTTATTTAAGACGTGCAATCATGAAGTACATACTTTCGATCACACTGTAATGCATATGTAATACATACATGTAATACGAAATAATTTGGAATTGTGTAGGCAAATTTAAAGTGTTTAAAAGGCCACCGCACACTATGCGATTTTCCGTCGCACGACTTACCGATTTGCATCTGAAATAAATCCGGAAATAAATCAGCGTGTACGAAATATAAACTTTGTTTTTATTTCGGATCCAAGTCGGTGCAGTCGTACGACAAAAGTCGTGTAGTGTGCGGAGGCCTTTAGACTACGCAACCGATAAACGTTGATCCCTATCCATCACCCGTAGTCAGTAGTTTCGAATTGGCAGCAGCGAATCGATGTAAATAATATTGCTGCGCAATTTCACGAATTCACGGTATAAGTACAACTTATTGGATTTTATGAGGCTCGTCGGTTCATCACGTGAGTGTTGTGCGCGGCTCTTCACAATCTGAATTCGAGATGTTTACTGGGATGTTTATTTAATTAGATATTTATGTCCTTGTATTTTCACAACTGAGTAAGTACTTACTACCTCCCGATGCTTGCCCAGCCGTTTCAAAAGCCCATTTCTGTGTGTGTCATGTTCATCGTTTACGATACTGAGAGTGGGATGTTATTTACATCACCGAACATTAAATTTTCTACAACACTTGCAGAATTTTGCACTGCATGCTAGATGGCCAACAATTTCGCAAGAGTCTGGCCAATATTAAGTGTCGAAATCCCAATCCTAACCTAAGTGTGTATGCGTTGCAAGCGTGACAAGTTAGTCTGTCGTCAAACAGAGCTGGACATATGTATTTCACTGAACTTTAGAGCAAGTCAAATCATTGTCTCCAGCTGCTCAGTGAATGACACTCCGTGCTTGTGACCTGACTTGCAAACAGAATCTTTTGTTGTGAACGATACTGAGAGTGGGATGTTATTTACATCACCGAACATTAAATTTTCTACAACATTTGCAGAATTTGGCACTGCATGCTAGATGGCCAACAATTTCGCAAGAGTCTGGCCAATATTAAGTGTCGAAATCCCAATCCTAACCTAAGTGTGTATGCGTTGCAAGCGTGACAAGTTAGTCTGTCGTCAAACAGAGCTGGACATATGTATTTCACTGAACTTTAGAGCAAGTCTAATCATTGTCTCCAGCTGCTCAGTGAATGACACTCCGTGCTTGTGACCTGACTTGCAAACAGAATCTTTTGTTGTGAACATCGAAATGCTTCGATGAATATAACCGTACTAGGCATTGCCGTTTGTACATGGCAAGGTGACAGATTTAGAAATGTTACAAAAATATGACAGGGGGTGTGGAGGAAAGAAGGGAATATCAAAACTTTTTTTTATTTATGTAGGGAATATCAAAACTTATGGTCACGCAATACGTGGAAATCCTTCCACCATTTAATAGACGAAAAGATATCATTTTAAAAATGATAAAGAGAGGATAACGAACATGCCTCTAGATCTACAAAGGTTTAATATAACTTCGGGGACTGCCCCCAAACCCACGCCCACCCCCACCCCCTATATTATATGAATCTTCATTTGGGGTGAGTTCGTTTACAGGCGATGTGTTTAATTCCACGAGGACCTAAACCCAACCCCCGCCCCGGACCAGACTTTCCGAATCCAAGTCAAAGCTCAAACCATAGGATCTGCCAAGGTCTCACTTCAAAATATACTAGTATAGCCAAGATTCGAAATTTCCAATATCTATAAACAAGTACTGGAATTTCCATTTCTGACAGGTGAAATGCATTGCTGAAGCATATACCTCGTATATTCCTCAAAGGCATAAAAACAGTCATGGTCTTTCGAACATAAACGTGAAAATAAGTGTGAAACATTTATGACCAACGTTTTCAAACTACACGTCTAGAACTCCCGTCAAAAAGCACTTGATCACATCGTATTTCCGGTGTTATTGTTAATGTAATAGTACAGTGCATTCAACCGACTCCAACAGTTTAAGAAGGAAGAAAAAATACGTTACTCAGTTCAGTCAGTTGACTGCAACTTATTATGAGCGTATAAATTCATTTTTCGGTTATTCACCCTGACTTAACTTTCAAACTGCCGACAGAATGATGCATTATCGAACCCGGGGGGGGGGGGGGGCGGACCCATGTAGGCCTATCCATGCGTGTACATTGACTTTCAAAAGTAGCAATAAACGCGGATTTTGCACGAACAAAAGCACCCAAAGCAAGGATTTTCCCCCAGGTATACCCTAAACTCGGATTTTACATGAACAAAATATCCAAAGCGCGAATTCATCCAAAACAATATACCCCTAATTCCTCAAAATTAGGAAAAGTAGGTATTTTTGATATGTTAAACGCGGATGCGCGCTGATCCCAATTCAGTGTTTTCGTGTACACGCATGGTTACAACATTTATACATGGGTACCCCCCCCCCCGGACTTATTATATCGGAGAGTTCAA
>JZLH01S0614065.1:58613-79494 GCA_001188425.1 Eucidaris tribuloides
ATCACACAGTACTCCTTATTTAGGCTGTCTTTATCACCATGTACCATAATTCTCACAATACTCACAATGTCATTTGTATTCTTAACTTATGCCTGTTAGTTGCTGGCGCCTTCTCCCTTTAACTTTGCTTTCTGGATTTGGCAGCCAGCAACCAAGAAATTACCTTGCTAACAAGATTCGGAGCCTATTGTTGTGCCCGAAGCAAGATATTGTGTGAAGTCAGCTGTGTGTGAACCTTTTGTTCAGCTTGCCTCCAGAAACTCAAAATGGATTCACACTGAAAATCACGCTAAAACAGGCATGTTTTCATTTTACTTGTTCTCCGTCATACGTTATTCATTTTTTACGCATGAGGTGTCAGATAAAAGAAGAAATATTGAATATTCATGTCATGCTTTTATTTCTTGAAAATAATTACATTTACTACCCCGAAAAAAACATGGAATTTGCGCGTGCAAATGAAATTTTGGTAGCATCAATATTTACTGTTTTAATTCAATCATGCGTGAGCAATGAATAATATGTTGTGTATCAAAATAAAGAAGAGAAACACAGCTTTACAAACATACCTAATTCATCTAAGATATTGTTTATTATGATGGATTATTTTTGCCATGAAATCTGGTTTACAAAATTTAACAATGACCACAGTTTGAAAACAAAATCTGAGCTACATACTGCTCCATGCTCTAGGTGTCTTTGATATGGTCTAAACATGAAGCCTTGAAAAATTGTACTTCAAAATTATTATTTAGTGCTTTAAATTAGTGAACATATATGAGAAACCGGGATGTCCTTGTTCATTTCATCCCAAAGACTAATATGTTATAGATTCAGACTACTTTATAATAACTCCTCTGGAGTAATAAGTAACACGTGATGTTTACCAATGTATACCTTGCCAGTGACAGCATAACTTTCCAAACTTTTGTATTCTAGCCGGAGCTTTGATATAAAAGTTTTACAATTTAATGTATTAATTGAAGCTCCACAATTTTAATTTTTTCTTTAACTTTGGTGGGTAGAAAGTTTAACAATAATCACTTTATTAAGGGCATTTAATATTGGGGAAGCTTCATTTTTAAAAAAAATATGAAATATGTCATGTCTGTCCTATGGCCGTATTTGAATGCATAAATCAACACCATAGAACACGGAACTTTTATACACAATCATGCTGTCAGTGGGAAAAGTGATGCATACACATGTAAATATGGCTACATCACACATTAATTGATGTCACGGGGAGAAAAAAATAAAACACCGTATACGTGGGGGACTGGAAATGTCGGTCATAGATTTTTAACTTTTAGAACTAGTAAACATTTGAATTGTTAGTTTGTCTTACGGAATCATTTTAGACCTTATTAGAGATACTAGTAGCGCAAGAAGGTAGATGGATCATGAAGCTTAGATTTTTAAAACTGGAAACATTACATGAATATTTATATTTCATAATAAGAAGTAATTTTAATTTATTCTATAATCATGATTGTAAATTACAAATTATATTCAGCTCTAATTTCCATTAACTCACTAATTATCATTGTAATAACGAATCTAGATTTATAATGAAGTCAAACCTCTCTAATAATAATAATACATATGATTTGTATTGCGCCAAATCCACTCAGAAGAATCAGGGTTCCCACAGTCATGGAAAATCCTGGAAAATGTGTGGTCATGGAAAGGCAGGGAATTTTGAAAATTTGTGAAAGTCATGGAAAAGTCATGGAAATCTGTTTTCAAATTTCTGTGGGAACCCTGTAGTAAGATAGTGGGTGGAACGGATGGCTGTGAGGGGAGGTGGAGGCCATCATAACGTGTCTGATTTTGGAAACCGTGCCAAAAAGGAAGTCATGGAAAGCAGTAATTTAGTCATGGAAAAGTCATGGAAATCTGTTTTCAAATTTCTGTGGGAACCCTGAGAATGCTCTAGGCGCATGTGTAAGAAAAGGTAACATTGATAGAAGGGAGTAGATATATAGTCGAGTGAAGAATTAACGGGAAACATTGAACAGGTGAGTTTTCAGAATGCTTTTAAATGAATCCGGAGAGTTGCAACTTCTGATAACTAGTGGTAGATTATTCCATAGAGTAGGACCAGCATAAGCAAAAGCTCGTCCCCCCCCCCCCAGGTTTTTGCAGATTTCGGAACAACAAGGGAACCAGATTTGGAAGAACGTAAAGGTCGGACAGGAGTGTATTTACGGATTAGACTGACATTGTAATGAGGAGCAGAACCATTGACACAATAGAAGACAGAATGTAAAATTTTGAAAATAATGCGATCTCGGACGGTCAACCAGTGCAGTGATTTTAGAGTGGGGGTAATATGAGTGTGTTTCTTAGACAGGGTGACAATGTGCGCAGCAGCATTTTGAAGCTTTTGGAGTTTAGACAGCTGGGTTTGTGGTAGATTAAACGGACTGCATTCCCAAAATCTCTCTATAATATTGATAATAAACTCTTTACACGGCTCATCACAGTATCAACAAACAACCGCAAATTAAAGATTATCCACTTAATTGGGTTTAAAAGTCACCCAAAGGAAAGTAAGTCCTTAATAGTAAAGGCCTAACCCGAACTAATTAATTCACCCCACTAGTTACTTTCAATATATTAGTCCTATTGAGAACGAAAGTGCTTCATTAATGAACGGCTCAAAAAATAAAAGAAAACAACTTTGTTCTCCATCCCTTTTTATCCAAACTTAAGTGTTGTAGTAACTAATCAAGGTGCAAATTATGTCGTTGGAAAGTTACGAAGTAGAGCGAAGCCTTGACCCGAATTATTACGAAAAACACCTATGCAGAAAAACACTCATTATACCAGTGCACGAGGCTTTGTACGTATGGTTGCATACTCCCAACGCTGCTATGCTCTTTGAGTGTAATATAAACTTCTGATATCGAAATTACAATACCATAGTTATAACATTTATTAAGAATGTTTTGTGTTAGTCCTTATGCATATCGTACAAAACAATACGATATTGTATAAAAAAAACTCAGTAACCTATTTTGAAATAATACCCATTTGTTTCATTATTATAATCATAATAATTTCACAAATACATCACTTCTTTGACCTATACAATTTGAATTTTAATTGTAACTGAATATTATGACTTTTATACCTGCTGTAGATGATTGATATTCCCTTGTTGCTATTTAGCTGTGTTGTTAACTTAAAGATATACTGGAGTACTGGTGAAAGTGGAAAATCTTTCATCAGTGTTGCCCATTTCGTTGGTTTCCATGAGAAAGCATATTACATTTGCACTATGATGATATAGCCCACTTAAAATGTTATAAATAGTTGCAGTATTTGCAGTTTAAACAGGTGAATTTTCCATTATCGTTCCGTTTTTTTGCAATATTAACGATTAACATTGTCCCACACATTCACTTCTGTGTTAGTACTCTATATCAGCATTATGAAGTTTTTGGGGGAAAGTTGTTCTGTTGCTTCCAATTACTCTCTTCTGTATTAGAGTGACATTTTCCGGAATACAATCTGTTGGTGGATGGTTTGAAAACATGGGATATTAGGATGTTGTTGTTGGCTTCAGCAAGAAACTAATCTAATTTTTAAATCATTTCACAGATACAAAACCGCCATCCCCGACAGCGTCTGCTGTACCCACATCGCTTTCTGGTAATAGCATAACTACCCAAACACAGCCAACAACGCCTATCCCAACCGTCATGACACCAGGTATTGTATCAATAAAATTGTGCCATTCAACATGCTATGATAATACATGCACCTGTATTACAACAGATATACAGTGTGATTAAAAAGCGCCTTCTTTGGCAATGAAAATACTGTTGTCACATGAGGCTTATATCAACATGATGGGCATAGTCAAAGCTTTCAAATGCGGTTTGTTTTGTTCAATTTATATGTTTTAATCTCGAAATATGTTGTCAACAACAAAAGGGTGCAATTACAATTGTGCCACTTTTACTCGGGAAGAGAGCCTGATGCTATCATTGACTGTAGTAAAAGTGGCACATTTCTGATTTCACACTTTTGTTGTTACCTTGATCATAACAAATAGCATTTGAAAGCTAAGATTTTCCACTTGACGATGATGGAAGCGTCATTTCACAAGAGTATTTTCTAATTTCCAAAGAGGGCGCTTTTACTTGCACACGTTTTATCAGTACACGCTGTATAGATAGATATAGATATTTTGTGCGATATGTTTGTTTATACTTTTTTGGTACATATGCCTTGGCTGCCTACCAAATTAAAATATGATTACGTCACTGGCCACTATTATGGAGTAATTACTACGTTTGACATAGCATTTACGCTGCTAATGGACAAGTACTTTTTGTATCTGTCATCCACATTCTGACCGCTGTTGCATTTATTCACTTATATTAAAAGTGTCTATCGTATATTATTTATTGCGTTCATACCCATTGAATAGCTGAGGCAGTATGGGGCTTGTTATGGTAATAAGCGTTTTGATGAGGATCGCAAATGTAGATAAGTGAATAGAAGTGAATACTTTTTTATGAGGACAGATGAAAACAGTCGTAGTCGCTATATATCTGCTTATTACCCAGTTTGCCTGATTCGCAAACAGAAATACACGAATTAATTTGCTTGATGTAAGTTGGTCCACAACTTAGTTCGTGTGGTGTGCGAGGTATTGTCTATTGCACTTTGAAGCAAATTGATACACCTTTTTTCATAACTAGCATTTGATATCCAATTTAATCTTGATGAAATTCCTTGTATTAATTTTAGTCAATCGAGAAATTTCCATTATTCTTTCATAACGTATGGTATTATAATGCCAGACATCTAAAAACAATAAACCTACTGAAATGGTTCAAAATGGCATAATGTGATTTTTAATTATCCGAGGGCAGTATTTATCTGTACATTTTCGATGGCAAAGTGGTCGGGGTGGGGGGATCTTTTAAATTTAAGCGTTTCAGAGCGTGTGATTTTCAAACAGTAATAGATGATACCGAGGTCTATCTGAAAAATACTAGGGCCAAAAAAAATCTATTTTTTTTTCCGATAAACCAAACTGTATAATCCTAATCTATGATTTACCAAAAACCGTACCTTACACAACTATTTGTGAACTGCCACCAGTACAAATCCATTTATGAATTAACATGTTGGATACTGTGATTTTGATATAACACGTATTCTCCATTAAACCTAACCCGAGATATCTCGTACTTAGTCCCCAACAGATTAACGTATAATGTTAAAATGAAATGCCTAATTTATATTGGTGTTGGGTTATAGATTATATTAATACGAAGGTTGTTTGCTCAAAATACATAAATACCAAACATGGTGTCGAATTTTAAATCTCTGAGTGTCAGACTGAGTCAGTAAAGTTACTTAAAAGAACACTTCTAAATGCGAGTGTGTCCTTGCCTTTCAAAATAAAAAAAAAATGTTAAAATGCAACAAGTAAGTCAATTCGTAAGTACATTTTGCACATGTGCACATCAAGGAACAAATCTTGCGTAAAAAGACACTTGAAAAAGACGGATAACTGAAATACAAATTCAGAAATGTGACAGCTAAAGTATTCTTCTTAAAAGTGAGTGACAAACCGATTGATCCGGCCCATCGCTTTTTGTAATGGTTGCTCCCAGATGTCTCACTAAAGGAGCTATCCACTCTTCAAAGATGCATGGTATTATGTGGTCATTGACCATCTACTAACTACAAACTGGTCTACAGATTTATCAATGTAAACGCTCTCTGTGCTAAATTTAACACCATAATTATTTGCAGTGCGTTTTGGCATAAGAGATGACTCCTGTGACTTTGGAAAAGTAACCAAGTCATGGTTGAGTGAGCACACTCTACAAATAAAATAAAAAATGCCATTCTTTACCATTATTTTGGCATACGAGATGACTCCTGTTACTTTGGAAAAGTGGCATTTCTGCCTTTAATACATGCTCATTCATGCATGGCTTGAAGGATCAATCACATTTTCACCCAGAAATTAGTCAGTAAACGTAGAAATATTCCTTTTAAACTGTTTTGTTAAAACTCATTTCGTTTAAAAGTTATGATAGTTTGAAAAAGGGGGTAGTTACTTTTTTTGTGTGTATTATGAGGCAACAATGATTTGATTTGATTTTGGAGTTGAAAAGTCAAAGGTTAAAGGTCACAAGGCCTGATATATGTCTGGTTTGGTCTCGTTACCTACAACTTTAATAACAGCGGGTCGGATTTTGATACAACTGTAAAGTATGTATAATAACGCATTGATAAACGAATGAGATTTGGCAGTTGAAAAGTCAAATGTCACGAGGCCTGATAATTGAATTGGCCTCGTTATTGCGATAGGCCTAACTTAAGAACGGTCCGACAGACTTTTGATATAGAATTGGTGTGAATTGATAGTATGTTGATCAAGAAACTTGATAAACTGATACAGAGTTGACAAGGTTCAAATGTCATGAACCTGCATACATGTCTGAATACATGGTTCACTGCCAATAACTCAATAACCAGCTGATCAGATTTCCATGTAACTTAGGGTGAAGGTATGTGTATTATGATCTTCGGGAGTTAGACGAAGGACATGGGGACCGTTTATACATCTCATTCGGGTCACTTACCCATGTGAAGTTTAAAGACTTTTGATTACATTAGGTACATACATGAATGACAGTATTTGTGGAAAATGTTAGTAAATTTTACCACGTTAATACATGATTGAGTGGCAGTATTGAATATACAGTCCTGATCCCCTGTGTATTGGCGTTATAATATTCAGTTTTATGTACCATTAGTAACCACATAAAATACAACTGACCCCAAACAATATTTCATATCTAAAATCTGAGCTACGATGGAATCGCCTGCCTACCAGTGTCTCAGATAAGGGTTCTAAATAAGAAGCCCTGGGACAAAATGTGCAGTTTAAAACGATTATTTGTGCTATTCTGGAAATGGTGGAAATCATTCAGCGCCTTTTTAGTTTTTTCCCATTTTTGTGTTCTAGGGTGTGTGTTTTTTTTTTCATTCAAACACTGTCAGATATGTCGAATAGCAAAGTTTGCCAATTTTTTGAATGGGGCTTCCACAATGTTATGTAGTGTCTTCACGTTAACGTAAGAATGTTTATTTATTGCACTTACTTATTAACACATCAACAATTTTAGAACTTTCATCAGTGGGTTTCGACTTTGCATCTGCTTGTAAGTTTTTACATAAGTTTGCTCTATAATACTAAGACTCTTATTTTTAAATCATGTTCATCTCTCCGAAAAAGAAATACTGTTCGTCAATCCAAAAATCAAGTAAGATTGATGTTTCTCGAACATAAAAATGGGTTCGTTGTTCCGAAAGTCAAGGGTTTATTTTGAAAATCTTTACAGTGCGTTTAGCTGACGGAAGTACTGTTGATGAGGGCAGAGTAGAGATCTATTTCAACGGTGTCTGGGGTACGGTATGTGATGATTCCTGGGGCATAACTGATGGCGGTGTAGTCTGTCGCGAGCTGGGATACCCCGGTGCTGAGCAAACGTTTGGAAATGCCCATTTCGGACAGGGGAATGGATATATCTGGTTGAGCGATGTTAATTGTACTGGATCAGAACGCAGCCTCAACAGTTGTCTAAATAGTGGTTGGGGGATCCATAGCTGCGGACATAGTGAGGATGCTGGAGTCGAATGTGTAAAACCAGGTACTGCAGGCCGTGGGATAGAGGGGGTCCGAGTGCAATAGGGGTGTATCCTGTTTTCTTATTTTTCCAAGTTAGTCGCGACCATAATTTTTCGGACATTTTTATAATGAAATAACAGCAAAATATGCGTAAAATGTACCTGATCATTTTTTTTCATATATGTCATTATGCAAATGTCCTTCAAAAAATTCTTTGGAAAATGTGGACCTTTTGAAATTTCGAGTAATCCATACGACCTTCCCTACCCCCTTGCCTACACACATGGTGCACTCCCTTTTATTTACTTTTAATAATTTCAAGAAAACCAGTTCTATCATACGGTTTGTGATATATTTCTGCATTCCCAAGTCGAAAATCCAACAGAGACCAATAGAGACCAACAGAAAATTTTCTGTTGGTCTCTATTGGTTTCTGTTGGAATCTATTGGAGTCTATTGGACCAACAGAATTCCCATCTTGGTATTGTGTTGGGCCAATAATGACCACTAGAGACCAACAGAAGTAAAACCAATAGAGAATCAGTACCCATCGGAATCCTGTTGGACCAATAAAGACCAACAGAAGTAAAACCAATAGAGAATCAGTATCCATCAGAATCCTGTTGGACCAATAAACACCAATATAATTAAAACCAATAGGGCGTCAGAATCCATTAGGATCATGTTGGACCAATAAAGACCAACAGAATTGAAACCAATAGAGAAGTAGTATCCATTCGAATCCTGTTGGACCAATAAGGACCAACAGAATTAAAACCACTAGAGAATCAGTATCCATCAGAATCCTGTTGGACCCCTTAAAAGCCAACAGGGCACAACAGAAACGGGGCAATGTTTGCACACCAATACAAGTCTTGGTTTGGAATCTGTGACGATGGTGTTGCCAAGTATTTGATACTTGGTTTGTAAGATCCGTGGTCTAGACCCTTACCGTTAATGGGAAATCAGTCTATCGGACCCCGGACCCTTTTTCTGAAAATCGGTCCCCGGGACCCTTTTTTAAAATCGGTCTGTGGGACCCATCCCTAAATTTCCATAATTGGTCTGTCAGATCGACCCTCAGTCCATCGGACCCTTAACAGAAAAGTAGCCTATCGGACCATCAGTCTATAGGGTTTCGCCGAAAATCGGCCTATCGGTCTATTTTGGACAATCGGTTTATCGGACTCTATAGCTCGGTCTTTGGAACCCAGGCTCGCGGTCAAACCAGGCCTATGGTCTTCAGTTCAGGGTTCCCCCATCCATGCAGCATTCTAATGGGAAATCAGTCTATCGGACCACAGACCCTTTTTTGAAAATCAGTCCACTGGACCCTTTTTTTTAATCGGTCTGCGGGACCCGGCCCTAGATTTCTGTAATCAGTCTGCCACGTTGACCCTTAGGACCCTTAATAGAGCCTAGTCCATCGGACCATCAGTCTATAGGGTTTCGCTGAAAATTGCTTTATCAGACCAGCTAGGTCGGTCTATCGGACCCTTTTTGAAAATTGGTCTGCACGGGACCCCTTTTTGATACTCAGCTTATCAGACCCGTGGTCTAGACCCTTACCATTAATTAAATCAGTCTATTGGACCCCGGACCCGTTTTTGAACATTGGTCCACGGGACCCTTCTTTTAAAATTGGTCTGCGGGACCCGGCTCTAAATTTCCATAATCGGCCTGTCAGATCGACCCTCAGTCCATCGGACCCTTAATAGAAAAGTAGCGTATCGGACCATCAGTCTATAGGGTTTCGCCTATCGGACCCTTTTGGATAATCGGTTTATCGGACCCTATAGCTCGGTCTTTGGAACCCAGGCTCGGGGTCAGACCAGGCCTAGGGTCTTCAGTTTAGGGTTCCCCCATCCATGCAGCATTCTCCAGATGACTCATATGCAAATTAAGCATGACGTTTGACACTAGTGTGTTGCCGATTTTAAAACATAAACGTACCAATGTCGTCTGCTGGCTGAATTACTACAAAAAATATGAATGTATAACATGTATTCTTTGAAAAATGATAAATAAATATATACATCCTCAATTCCAAACTTTACATGATATATTATAATATGCATTTTATTATGTTGTGGATGCAGCGAGTTTGTGACTTGTTACGTCAGCGATTAACCAGCGCGGCATTTTTATAACGGTCATCGTCGCTGAGCACTATGACTTATAAGTTTGACGTACGTACAAAAAATACTGTATATTCCTCAAACTTCTGATATCAAGTATGTTTCCTGTGAATGTGGACAACGCAGAACTATTCAAGAAGAAGCTGACAAGTCATTTGAATCCGTAAGTCAAATAATTCAAGGTACAATTCCAGACTCGTGCACTGCCGTACTGCAATCTGCACGCATGATACTATGTGTGCTGTGTGACATGTGTGAGTGCATGACTTCTGTAGTACTGTGCAGACTGCAGCTGCAGTTTGGGCAGTTAGCTGTACGGTGACAATGCTATGATACGGTCATACGCTCTGTATTCCAGCGTGTGACGTGATTGGCAGGGTTGAAATATATATGTGGCAATTCGTGATTAGTTTACGTTACACTTTATGACAAACTTTGCTCAACATTTGGTCTTACATGAATATGCTTCATATAATTTGTCTGTTTTGGACCGTCAATTCTCTAGACTGGCACCTACTTCACAACATCAAGCAAAATCATGAGACATGTTTCAGTGGGTATTAACAAGAACTTTAATTATGGTTAGTTACGTTACGAAAAGAGGACATGGAAAAAATGACAATCTTTGTCCTCAAATTTCCTCAACCTGTTTCACTGACACAAATTGTGGTATTCATGCTATTTCTGACATTCTTGCTAAGTCATTTGATATATAACTTATGATAAAAATCTTTTCATTTTAACTACAACAGCAAAAACATGTTTAGTTACGTTACGTTGGTTACGTTTACAGTTGTCCATCCACACAAATTCTCGTTTATTCATGTCTTTTCAGATTTAGTATGCATATTGGGGCTTTATTTCTTTTCAACACAATGAGAAGAGGCTATTGGCATGGAAAAAAACTGCAGAATAAATGATAGTTTTTCATAAAACTGAGATTTAGTCACAGCTAGTCCACATGTGGTATTTCATGTATGGTTCTGATTCTCCAGAGGTGCTGTTGAAGATGTAAAATTTAGAGTGGAAATGATGTCCCGCCATTGTTTCTTCATGATTCATACCCATTCAAACCATTAAATTTAATATTATTCAGATAGAGCAAATTATATAATTTGTGATTTGTCAGTATTTCACGGAATTGCCCATATACACTTTCAATTGATTAATACTATAGTGACAGTGGGTTAATAGGCAGGCCTACATTTTGACATTGTGAAACCTGTCGTGAGCTTATGGCTGCACAAGTCACGGGGTCTCTTCTACCTCCATGGTGCAAACGAAGGCAAGCTATATTGTTCATTGTTTGTGTAGGCTAGTGTAAACAAAGCAAGCAAGGACTGAGAGACCACATGCACATCAAAACTAACTTAGTTTATAAAACTTCATTATGAAGTGTTTGGAATTAATGTAATATTTTAGTCAGCAACGTGGTATACTGTGATTGGATGTGGAGAGGAGGGATACAATCTGACTGTCGCTGTTTACTTTAAACAAAATTGTCAACCTCTCCAGGAATTTGGTGGTACATGCATGGCTAGCCAGCCAAGAAACAATAGAGTGCGAGGGTAAATCACTTATTATGGCACGTACCCTGCCTACTCAAAAGTATTGCAACATACACTATAACGCATGCATTTTGAGTTGAATGGGTCTTTCAATTATGAAGTCCTAATGAAGTTTATTATTGGAAAATAACAAATTATTTGCCAAGAAATCAATGAATATAATTTCTCCTTTCTTCTCCAAGGCGGAGAGATTATCAAATGCAGGCGCACCCACGACAGAGGGGCTGGAACACAAAAATTTAACATTTTTTCGCCTCCCTATAGGGGTGGGGTGTTAATTCACACTAGCATCGTAATTCGATTTCATATTTGCCGTCAAACGGTTTTGATGGTTTAGAAAGACTTCCTACTGACAAAAAATGCCAATATGTTTTTTTGAAGCTATCTCAGAAAGAAGACACCACGCCGCGAAGAAGAAAGCGCCTCCTATCTTCATAAGACAGTGACATAGGTGGATATGTCCCATATTTTAGACAAGACCTCTTCAAGTTAAAATTTCTTATTTTTTCTGAATTCTAAAGGTGGTTTACTATTGTAAACATCCTAAAATTTACTGTCATGCGACTTTTCATTACATTGGGTACGAAAATGTGGAGGAAAGACCATCATCTTGAATTAGTAGCCTTATTCTCCTATATCGCTGTCTTATGAAGATAAAGTGTTTTCTTTTTCGCGGCGTGGTGTCTCCTTCCCGAGACCGCATCAAAGGGACATATTGACGTTTTTTGTTAGTAGGAAGTCTTTTCAAACCATCAAAACCGTTTGACGGCAAATATGAAATCAATATCGATGCTAGTGTGAATTAACACCCCACCCCTATAGGGAGGTGAATTTTTTTTTTATTTTTTATGTTCCAGCCCCACTGTCCTGGTGCGCCTGCATTTGATAATCTCTCCGCCTTGGAGAAGAAAGGAAGCCTTATACTCATTGATTTCTTTTAAAATAATTTGTTATTCTCCAATAATAAATTTCATTAGGACGTCATTAGAGAAATACCTCTTCTACTCGAAATACATGCGTTATAGTGTATGTTGCAATACTTTTGAGTAGGGAGGGTATGTATATGTATGGAGGAGTTTTCACAGTAAGTCACTTTGTAGTTTCTGGAATATGTCACATGTAGTGTATTGAGTAAAGTTCACAGTTTGATGTTAGAATGTGAATCGGGAACTGAAACTACATGTATGTGAATTGTTGGTTCCTTGATATCTACATGAGGCATTTGGTCAATATGTTTTACATGTAAATTTGTCACACTTGTATCATTGTATGAACATAACAGTACTTAATAAATAACTGCAGTCATAATTCTAACAAGTAACCACAAGTAACATGTTAAAGTGGAAGCCGGCATGAAAGTATTTAAGCTTGAAATTATTTTGTGAATATCATTTTATTTTATCTGCAGGTCACAATTGTTATTTGTAGTTGTTTGAATATGGAGGCAGTTGCAAGATACCACAGACTCACAGAGGGAAAAGTGTGTGGACAAATGAACATTGATCATCAATGCAACTGGTGCAACAAGGATGTGTATTACAACTACCACCTGTAAAGCTACAGTAGATCCAATTTACTCACCAGCTAGTTTCAAACACCACGCCATGATCTAGCTCAATTTGGGGGCGGACAGTTAAGTGGACAACCTGTCATTCAAGTCTTCATGCGATATTACACTACATGGCCAACTGGATGGGTCTCATGCAACATAAGTTTTCACAGTAAGTCACTTTCTAGAATCTTGGATATTTTATAAAGTTTGTAATTGTGTGCAAGTTAGTTGAATTCACACTTTACAGGTTAATGCATGTTCCAATATGAAGGCTTGCGTCGATTTTTGTCTCTATAAAGTTCTGTGAATTCTTGGTTAAATTTATATGCTGTAATTTATGTAAATTGTTCACTTTTAGTAGAATGAGCATAACTAGATTAGTATAACTATATACCAATACCGGTATTATGAAACTAGTTTAGAGGAAGTGTACATAAGTTACTATGTTGTGCTGTTCATGTTTCATTTACTAACCCCCCCCCAAAAAAAAAAAAAGGAAAATGCACAAAAGCTTACAATATCAATATACATGTATGTCATTTTATTATTTTTATCTGCAGATCACTTATGTCATTTACGGAACTGGGGGAAAATGTAGCCAGTTACAGACAACAGACATCACAGAGGGAATATTGTATGGACATCATGCAACTGATGCAAGAAGGATGTGTATCTAGAAACTTACAGCTACGTGTATATTATCCAGGCCAGAATGATTACATGTACAGGTAGTCTCACCGGCTGGTTTCAAACTCCACACACCATGTGAAACACAGGAGAAAAACAATTGATAAGCTGATGACTCAGTTTGTTTGGCTGACCAGTGGACAACCTGCCATTCATGTCTGCGTGCAATATTAAATTGAGATCAACTCTTCAACTGTGCTTAAGAATTAATGTACAGTATCTTACAATCTCTGAGTAGGGCAGATAGTTGAACTGACCAAAAAAATATAAAAGAAAGTCTGATTCTGTAAAATCTGTTGCAAAATAATACATTTTGCCCCACTTCAAATTGTATCTTCCACAATTCTAAAATGTTGACATAGTTACTGGTGTCTATGGTACGTGTAGATTTCATTGCTCTATTTTCATGGCATATCAGCATGGTCTACTAATTTCATCCGCCGTTTCTAAACTTGTGAAGATTTCACCAATGGGCGATTCCGTGCGTGTCGTACGGGACATTTTGACAACAATTTCTGGTCTCTTAGATGAATGCTTTAGCAATAAAAAATTGTTTTGTGGTAATTATAAAGTACTAGTGGGTAGCCTTGTGAAAAAATGACAATTAATAAAAAATTGTTGTTTATGGGTGAATTAGAGGTGAAAATGTCGCGTGTCATACGGGACATGTCTTCATCCCGTACGACACGCGACATTTTCACCTCTTATTCGTCAATAAACAACAAATGTTTGTTGGTTGTCATTTTTTCACAAGGCTACAAAGTACTTTATAATTACCACAAAACAAACAGATTGAAAAATGTTGTGAAAATGTCCAATTTTTTTAACACGGAATCGCCCCAAAATGTAATTTTTTGTTTGATTTGGCAACCGATCTTATTAGTGGGGGGTCCCAAATTTCTACACAGAATGATGAAAGTCAATTATCATGCTAATATTATGCACATTTATTTAAAAAATCAATGAAACTGCCCCCACAAAAATCCGTTACTTCTCCTTTATTTTCTGTGAAGATTTTCTGTTTGTTTTACCTGATAGGGATTGTTGGGGCTTACAAACTTTTTGCATAGAATTCGGGAGTTCATTTATTATGCCAATGAAGGCCTAAGCATATTAATCAGTATTTCCAAAATGCACCAAAAGTGAGTCTGTTTATCATTATTTCTATGCCGATTTGGTAACTGAATTGGAAACTTCATTGAAACGTGACAGAAACTTAAATATAACAGTTAAAACCGAATATTTCAAGAATTAGAGGCGGCTCAGAGACATGCACTTAGCAACGCGGACGTATATTACACATTTCGTAATTTACTGATTTTATTTGAATTGTTCTTTTCTTACAGACTGGCCATGACGATGCTCCATTTACCAGCTTTTCATTTGGAGCAGATACCCGCAACGACGAACGACCCAAACTCGTGGATCTAAGTGTCTTGCAATTATTGAATACAAACTTCCTCACAGCGATTCAGTGCTTTATTTTACTTATTTCAGTCGTAGATATCGCGAAGCCAAGGGCGTAGGCTGGTTTGGGCTTGGGTAGGTGCACATCTTAGGGAGGTGGAAGTACAGTTTTTAAAATGCGTTCAGGATCTTCTGTCCCCCTGTTTTTAGACTTTGTTGCAAAGAGAAAAGGATGCAGTTTATTTTTGCCGTGGGGAGGTCTAAACGTTGTAATGAGTCCAAACCCCGCACCCCCGAAATACATGTTTCCGCTGATAATCCGAGACTACTGGAAACAATAAAATCTCCGTCTAGACTTGAAGGTTGACACATCTGGTCGTCATCACAACACTCAAGCAAGTGAATCAAAACAGCAGTGCTTAGCCCTCAAACCACTCCTCTTAGTGCTTTTTCACGATAAATATCATGATGCATATTCAGTCTGGATACAATCGCTGTTGGAAAGCGAGTGTGGAGGCGGGCAGTTCATCGCTTGGGAAAAGAGAGCGACAAAAGTTTTCTGAAATTCTTGAGCGTTTAAAGTGGCTGCAGCTAACTTCAGATGAAGCCAGAGAATTGCGCAGATGTCTCGTACGAGAGCTGTCTGCCACTCAATGATTCTAGAAGCTCAGGCATGACTCAAGAGCGTTCACACTTCCTTACTTTGAGTAAACAGTTTGAATCCAACACTACATCGTGAACAACACATCATTATAGGGGCCGATACAGACTTCTAATTCTGCGGTCGCAAGATAATATAACGTGTTCTAGTGTAAAGGGTCACACCTACATGAGACACGATACAATGTAGTGTACTTCGCCAAAGGAAAATCGGTGTCGGACATCACCCAGCTGAAATAGATCGTCACATGACTGCATCGCCGTAGTGGTGAGCTGGTCTCAATCCTATGCGTGAGCAGGGTGCAGGTGTTTCGGAACACCACGATCATAGTTAAGTTTGTTTCGTATAACGCAAAATTCAAATGATGCACAAAAACGCAGAAATTGAAGGCTTGGCATTGTCAATATCGAAGACCTCTCCAGAAAACAAGCTGTTTCGTTTACGGACTTCGAAACACCCAAGTGACAGCTTAGTGGTAGTATGACAGCCGACAATTCGCAGTTGATCATCAGACGTGATAGGAATTCAGCAAGAAGCTCATCAAGGATAATTTCTCTGGACCTGAATCTATTCAATGGATAACAATCAACATTTGCCATTACATTAATCTTGCCTCAATAAACACCTCACCTGTCACGAGGGAAGGGAAATTTTTATAGATAATTGTGTATGACATATTACATGTTTTTTTTTTTTATTTGATTATCTAATTGTTTATCTGTTTATCCAACACACTTTCTAGACAGAAAGAGAGAGAGAGATGAAATTTAGCATATGCTGCTCTTTTGCTATTCTGCATTGTTTTCAGTAATTTTGCATGTTATTGCGCAACAGCAAGCAGACATGTGAATGTAACCTTTTTTGTATGTTAAGTCTCTCTTTCTATTTTTAAAAGAAAATGAAAAAGCAGAATATAATTACAGCTGTATAAATATTGTTTTGGTTTTTTTGAATTTTGCAATCTTAGGCTCTATTTCTTAATATTTATGAAGGTGTCTTTTAGCAGTTATATTTGTGGATAACATTATTACATTACATTACTATGATCTACTTGTACTTTTTTGCTTGTGTAAAAATGATTATTTGATCTGATAATTGAAATATATGTCGGTATAGAGCGGAGGGGCGGTGACGATTAACGGTTGAAACGGAAGGGCGTTTATATGTACAAAGTCAATGGCATTAGCGCCCCTTATGGTTGTCAATGTTATTAGACATTAGCGCCTTTCTGTTCGTCCGACGATATAGCCTTTTACTACTTCTTGTATTTCTGAGATTGCAATATTACTATTTCATGTTTGCATTTCCGGTGGGATCGATTATTTCCGGTTTTAAAAAAGTAAACTTCATTTTAATGTGTCTGATTTAATTTATGTTCCTTAATCCTTATGCGTTTTGTATAGTCTTATATTTATTTGGTTATGACCCTGACCAACACATGATATGAAAAATGTTTTGAAAGATGTTGGACTTATTGAAAATCAGTGAATCTTTTATCTCAACTGAAAGTGAGGATGAAGTTATTGCATACAAATCAAAGACTACTTGCTCCCAAGTGAATTTAATGAATTTGTCCGGTGAAGAGCAAATATACTCCCTACTCAAAGGTTATGTGAACATACACTATATAACGATGTATTTTCGAGTAGAGAGGTATTTCTCTAATGACGTCCTAATGAACGTTTATTATTGAAGAGCCACCGATAACAAATTTATTCATTTAAAAGAAATCAAGTATTAAGGCTTCCTTTCTTCTCCAGGCGGATTTAGATTTCAATGAGGCGCACCAGGACAGTGGCGTGGAACATAAAAAAATTTAAAAAAAATTTCCTCCCTTAGGGTGGGGTGATTAATTGCACACTAGCATCGATATTGATTTCATATTTCGTCAAACGGTTTTGATGGTTTGGAAAGATTCCTATAACAAAAAACTCAATATGTCCTTTGATGCCCGGGTCTGGAAGGGAGAATCACACGCGCCGAAAAAGAAAAACCTCTTTATTTCATAAAGACAGCGATATGGAGACATAAGGATATAATTCGAAATGATGGCTTTCTCTCACATTTTCGTACCAAATGTAATGAAGATTCGATGACAGTAAAATTTTAGATGTTTATAAAGTAAACCACCCTTTAGTATTAGAAAATAAGAATTTTAACTTGAAGAGGTCTTGTCTAAAATATGGGAATAAAAGTATAGGAGGCGTTTCTTCTCGCGGCGTCCGGTGTTTCTTTTCTGAGATAGACCTTCAAAGATGTTTATTGGCATTTGTTGTCAGAGGAAGTTTTTTCTAAACGCATCAAAACCTGTTTGAGGGCAAAATATGAAATCGAATACGGATGTAGGTGCTGAATTAATCACCCACCCCTAGTAGGGGAGGCGAAAAAAATGTTAAATTTTGGTTCCAGCCTCTGTCGTTGGGTGCGCCTGCATTTGATAATCTATGTCCTCTTATATCGCTTGGAAAAAGAAAGAAAGGAGAAAAATTTATTCATTGATTGTCCTTGGCAAATAATTCTGTTAGTTTTCCATATACTAATTAATTAGGAAAATCATAATTGAAAACCAATTCAAACTCAAAATGATGTTATAGTGCTATTTGCAATATTGTTGGGTAGGCAGGGTAGAATATATTGGTACAGTTTAGTAAATTTTTCATGCCTACATATTAACTGTCGAGTATTAAAGCATTTCAGATAATACTATATACAGTTATTTACAATGATATTGTTTTTGATTTTTTGTGCCATTGGAATTAACTGAAAATAGTTAAGGATATGAATTACCCGAATATTGCATGGTTATACTTTTACAGGATTTTACGTCCTGAAGTTTAGGGGGGGTGAAGTTGGTGGCCTTTGTTCAGGAGATGATAATCATAAATTTCACTGAGATTGATCTAGATATTTTTCAAGAGTTCATTGGAATGTATATTTTTGAACCAAGAACGTTATATTTGGTCGTTCGTATTATTAGGCATTTCACTCACATTTTGAATATTTCAGTTGAATCATAATTTTAATTTACTTATAAGTAAGGAAAACAATAATCTTATAATTGTGTGTGATTTCAACATAAATTTACTCAGTGCACGAAACATGTCACAGCACTGAATTTCGATTGCGATGTGTTACTTGAACTAATCAATGTTTCCATTTTGTTCACGCATTCACACGCATTGGTGGTCAGATCGGCCACTCTTTTTTGAATTGTGTTCACGAATGAACTTGTTGTTTATCTTATCTGGATGTTATTTTAGTTGATTCTGACATATCAGTTTATTGTCCTGAAGTAATAACACTGCTGAAGTAATGATCGACGTATACAAGACGTGTTAGTAAACCTTTGTATATTTAAAATTTCGCTCAGAATGGATTTAGCTTGAGAATGTATGCGATGTGGTGATACAGTTGATGCTGATTTGAATGATATTGATATATTTTTTATTCAATTTTTTCAGAACACATAATATAATGCACATTTTTTCTACAATACAAAGCTCATTTAAAAAAAAAAGGAGCGATAAACCATGGTTTCAATAGAAACATTGCGGTAAACACAGTGCAAACTAAAAATTTATGAGTAATAAAAAGGCACTATAAAAAATCCTAAGATGTATAGAGAGGAGCGATTTATCAAATGTTTTCGTAATAAAGTATAGATAATGAGATTAAAGAACAAAATGATTCATTTCAAACAAATATGTTTTCTAAGTCAAGTCGATATTAAATGAAACTTGGACAATTATAAACACAGCACCTTGGGTTGAGAAAAAGAAACCATAACAAAAGAATTAGAAAGTAATCGATATCCAGTGACAGAGGCAGTAATTTTATAGACAACCGAAAAAATAATCCTCAAAGTATTTAATGAGTATTTTGAAACCATTGGCTGTTTTTGAAAAATAAATATCTCCAATATGTACTTAGATTAGGATTTATTTTGCCAGATATTTAATTCCCAAATTCCCCCGAAACAATATTTTTAACCAATATTCCAACTGTGAGGAAATTACCTGAAAATAGTCCAAATAGCCTTGCATAGAAAGGTTTCAAGCCACCTGTGTTATTGATGGATGTATTAAGAGTATTAAGATATTAATTCCAAATATATGTTATCCGTGGAGAAATTTTCTTTAATTTTGCCTTCTGCCTGTAAACCCTGGTAAATTTCCCATCCCAAAAGTTAAAATCGACGAGTTGTTCCCGGCTGTATAAAGGTGGCATCTGGAAGTAGAATAATTTTATTAGGGACCAATATTGTATTGCCCTTAATTTTCAAATAACGGTTGAAAATGGCACTATCATCAAATGTGATCATATCTTTGATTTTTAACAAAACACATTGTTGTTATTTTTCTTTTATTTTTTTTACCTACAAGTAGTCAGTTACAAATCATTTTTGAGTGAAGACTAAATGCACATGTAAGTCTTGAAGCGCCTAAACTCCTTATTGAAATACAACTTGAAGCAATTTAAAGCGGCCACCTCATTTCAAGGTATTTATCGTCTTTATAAAACCACAACAAAAAAAGCTAAACTAACCACCTTTTTTCAAACTACAATAACTTTTTAACAAAATTTGTTTTTAAGCAAATCTATTTGGCAGAGAATCATTTCCACACTCAGTTGACTGACCTTATGTATGAAAATGTGATTGCCATCCGTACAAAGCCTCGCATATCAGAATAAATCTTTATTCAACTGTGCACATCATGGAGGCACGCGGGTGGAGCATGCAGTACTTTAAAGACAAAAATCCTGTCAAAACTTTTCAAAAAGAGTCTCACCAACGGTCCGTCATTCTTGGGGAATTGTCTATAATGGGCAGGATTTAGTTTACACCACAACTTTTTGTTGTTTCTTAATCTTATCAACTGGCTGTTCCTCGGTTTGTACGATGATTAAGCGCAATTTTATGTTAATCATGCTTATTTATATTTTGCACCCCCTTACACAAATGGCACACCTTTTTTTCGCATATTTTACGCTTTAAACACAAGTGCGAGCCTCATTTAAAAAAATCCATTAATTACTCAAAATTTAGATAATTGTTAAAACTTCATCGGCCCGGTATTCTTGGAAGCTCAAGTTTAATTTTGTTAAACCGTCAAGTTTCTATAGTGTAAGTTTTTAAACTAATCTATATTGATTTCGTTAGTCTAATCTATACCGAATATATAATATTCTCTGCGG
>JZLH01S0614072.1:8575-18577 GCA_001188425.1 Eucidaris tribuloides
TTAATGCTGATGTCCTTTTATCTTGAAAATCTCGGAAACAAAAGAAGACAATCTGTATTACATGGTCCAGTAATGATACAGGTACCCGCTCACAACAAAGATTCAGAAACAGCTCTCCCGTTCGGGGGATCATCTCTTTGCAGCCATACATGTACAGTGTGTCTCAAACAAAATTGTGCAAGTCAAAACCGCCCTCTTTGGCAATTAGAAAATAATCTTGTGACATGATGCTTACGTCAACGTGAAGTGCATAGTCTTAGCTTTCAAATACCATTAGTTTTATTTGATTCGCTTGTCTTAATCTTGAGATATGTTAATTTAAATAAGAAAGGGTAATGGGGGCCTCACACCTAAACAAGCAGCATTGAAAAGCTAAGACTTTGCCCTTCACGATGATGTAAGCATAATGTCAGAGTATCTTCTAATTGCCAAAGAGGGCACTTTTTCCTTTCAGAATTTTTTAGACATGCTGCAACATGTCTCAAAAAAAATTTTCAAGTGAAAGGCGCCCTCTCTAACAGTAAGAAAATACTGCTGTGACACATGTCAACATCAAGGGCAAAGTCTTAGCTTTCAAATGTTGTTTGTTCTGTTCAATTTGTTTGTTTTGATCTCGAGATATCTTGTAAACAATAAAATGGTGGAATCACAACTGTGTCATTCTTACGAGAACAGGGCCTGATGATGATGCTATATTGACTGTAGTAAAAGTGGCACATTTGTGATTTTACCTTTTCGTTGTTAACTGAACATATCTCAGGATTAAAACAAGCAAACTGAACAAAACAAGACTATGCCCTTGCTGGTGATGTAAGCATGACGTCAAAAATGTTTTTTTTCTCATTACCCAAGAGGGCGCTGTTGACTTGCACAATTTATTTTTGAGACACACTGTATAGATCCCCCAATTCAAATGACAAGATTGAAAGTACATGTAGTTGTCAAGTTAGGACACAATGCTCTCAGAATCAAGTATATACTGTTTAAGTTTTTGTTGTACAAAAATACTACCCCATAAGCTCACGATTTGTCCAAGTGTCCAGTTTGCTAAGAAATCTCAGCCAGTTCGTAATTGCAATTTGTCCATGTGCAGAGGAAAGGTCATACGGGGGCATTGACCAAACAACGTTCTGGAAAAAAAGAAGTTCCGTAGTCTCCAGATTGGTATTGAAAAACAACATTACAAACTGATTAAGATAAAGTTGCTGGTGAGAAAACACATTTATTCTCAATTTTCATCAGCGAATTAGTAACATAATCGCCTAATTAATGAGGCAAGTTCCTCAGTCCCATTCGTAGAAGAAGGAATCACCGTCAATAGCGATTTCACAGACACGAACATTACTTGCTAGATTGGTCTTTACAGCTGTGCTATTAATATTCATGAAGGCCTGGGGTTCACATCAGAATGTACTGTTGAAGGTATTATTTTGAAAGCATTTAACAAAAGCCATTCACACAATCCTCCATTATTAATACAATAGTTGCGCTCAAATGCCTCACCAAAGTTCTTATTGAGTTTTCAAACATCTGGGGTTTCACAGCTGCATTGTGACTGGATAGGTTGTCAAGCACTCCCAAGTCTGCGAACGAGGATATGACGGAGTGACATTCCAGCGACACGATTGATTTTTGCACATGGTGAAAGTTCCCGGTAGTCCGTACGATATGGTTTCAGATTTGATATAGGTTTTATTGCCAAAAATGGGAAAAAATAAAGTTGCCTAAAATATCACATTGAACATGTTTTCTAGACTGAAATTTGTGTAGAATTCATTTCTGAAGTCAGAAATGCAAAATCTGCATTCTGGAGGATGCAGTATGACTCATCAGCAATACATGTCAGTATCACAAAATTAGGCACATACATAGCACATCTGTATGGAATACTTTGAGGTCACTGAACTTCTTGTCCACACTTATTCAGGGTCTCTAAAGCTAGATATTTTGTTGTCTTGCAAATCTGACATCTCAGGGGCGTAGGCTGGTTTGGGGACGGGGAGGTGCACATCTTGGGGAGGTGGAACTAAATTGACATGGGGAGGTGCACATCTTAGGGAGGTGGAACTAAAGCTGAGTAAATCAGGCGTTGAAAGCTGAAAAAGTGGTGCAAATTTCGTTTTCTTGCCAGGGGCGGAACTCCTATGGCTTGCGGGGGGTGGGGGGGTTGCCGTGCACCAGTGCACCCCCCAGTCTACCGCCCTTGCCATACTGAATTGGTGTAATACGCAGTAGATGCACGTCACATGATTGTGCAATAGCTATGGTACTAAACATTTGCAATTTTGCTTTAAAATGGGCGCTAATGTTTTAAGGTATCCAAGCCCTACAGCAAATTTCTAGGGTTAGGGTCAAGGGCGCCGGAAGCGGGGGGTCAGAGGGGGCACTTGCCCCCCCCCCGATAAATTTTTTTGGGGGGGCAAACGAGTTTTGCCCCCAACGTGCCCCCTGAAGGTAAAAAAAACTATTAATCAATTACAGTATTAAAGACCAAAATGATCAGTAAAGGCAATTTTCTTGTATGAATATTGTCAACTTCGTAACTGAAAAATGCAAAAGTTTCGCCCCTTACGGGGCACTTACACTTCTAAATAAATTTAATGTATAGATGGTGGTCTCTCGTCCTTCGACGAGTGTGCCCCCCCCCCCCCGAAACATACCGTTAGCAAACCTTTTCATTTCCCCTTTCTTCGTAGTTTTCTAGCAATAAAAGAATATTTTTCATTGCTCGAACAATGCGGTCACGTTTAAGTTTTTAGTGAATGCATTTCAGATTTAAAAAGAATGGCAAAGAGAATATGGCTGACCAATGTAAATGATATCTCTATTTCTCGAAGAATATGTTGGCTAAACAAGTGCACGTTGTACGTTCACCTCACGAGAAATGAAAATTTACGATGATTCTGAGCTCTCGCTCGGGTCGTTCGCGTATACAAATGTGTATAAATAAATGTTTCTGAAAGGATATTGCATGACAAATATGACTTATTTTATTTAAATATAAATAATAAAAAAAAATAATTGATCAGACGTGAAAATCTGATAGAAAAAACATTTGTGAAGTGCTCGCTCGTTTTAATCGTACTTAGTAAAATGAATAGTTTTCATAAGTTATAAGTTTTATTTTTTTTTAATGCTTTATAAACGCGACTGCTATAGGCCAACTATATTTTTACGAAAGGTCCCTATTTATAAAATATGCATTTAAAATATGTGTTTACCATGCCTAGAATCACGTCTTTTCTATGTCTATTTTCAAAAATTTCCTGCCGTGGGAGGGGGAATCCCCCTCCCGCACCCTTCCCCCGCTCGGTTGATTCGCTCTCTCGCAAGTATACCAAATCTCCAGTGAAAATATGTATTTACCATGCCCGAATAAATCGTCTTTGCTATTTTCAAAAACTTCCTGTGGGAGGGTACCACCCCCGAATTGTACGACTACTAAATTCCAGTTTGTCACATACTTCCTATACGTCTTTTTGAAAACCTGACCACACAATCCCCAATTTTCTTTATAAAATATACCTTTAAGATATGTATTTACCATGCCTAGAATCACGTCTTTTTTATGCGTATTTTCAAAAAGCCCAATCGTGGGAGGGGTATCCCTTTCCACCCCAAGGTCGCTTCGTTTCCTAGGAAGTATGACTACCCAATAACAGTTTTTCGAATACTTCCTCTACATCTTTTTGAAAAAAAAAAAATGACTACAATGATTTTCTGTAATAATTTTCAGAAGGTTCACCTTTAAAAAATTGTATTTACCATGCCTAGAATTGCGTCTTTTCTATGCGTATTTTCCAAAAATTCCTACCGTGGGAGGGGGTATCCACACCCTCCCCCGTTCGGTCGCTACGCTCCTTCGCATGTTTCCGTCGAGCCAATAGTAGACCCCCTAAAAATTCTGCACTAGAACCGCGCCTGCCCACACCATCCCCTGGTCCTACTCGGTCGCTTTGCTCCCTCGCCGAGGATCTCACACTGTCATATAAAATGTGCCCCCATCGAGATTTTGCCCCTCCAAAACTAAAAGTGTTCCGGCGCGCCTGGTTAGGGTTTAGGGTTCCGGTTTAATGTATGGTTAGTATACCCTATCTAAAACCCTAACCCTAACCCTAATCCTAATTTCCCTTGAAAATTATTGATTTATGGCAGTTGCACATGTTGTGATTGTGTACCCTACATGAATCATTATATGTGGGACAACACGGATACCTTGACATATTAGTGCCTATGTCACTAACTTTGAAAAAAAAAATCTCAAAAATTATGCAATTTGACAAAAAGTTTGATGCCATTTCCTGGTAGGAATATATCTTGGTAATAATCGATTAACTTTTCAGCAGTGTCACCCTTTTCGTTGTTTTTTTTCCGCGGGTTCTCGAAACGCCCAATTTAAGGTAAAATTTGGATGTCGCAATTTAAAAAAAAATTCATCATTTTAGACAGGGTGAAAGAAATTTGATTGCATAACTATGGACGGAATTTCTCTAAATTTTCAAGCCTATAGGTCTTTTCATTTTCTTGTATACCAATTTTATTGAACAATGGTATTTTTCTCACGCAATGGAAAAATTAAGGGGTAAGGGAAATATTTTTGTATTTTATTGAAATATTCTTATACTTGAAATAAACCAAGTTATAGGTATCAATTTAAACCTTATTAAATTTTGCATAAACAGGTTAATCATTAGGCTACTGTAGACCATTCCTATCCGGAGATGAGATTGTGCAAAGTAATTTTTTTGTCTGAAACTGCTAAATTTTGAATGTCGTTTGTCACGGGACATGTCGAATTTGAATGATCCTGATGCGAAAATTATCAAATAAATTATAAAACAAATCCTTGAATCAATAAGTTATTACCTTTAACTAAATATATTAACATTATAAAGGGTCATATCTATGTAGATTGTAGATTCTGTAAGGATACGAAGTTGGAAGGTGAAAATTTTTGTCACCCGAAAAGTGCGATTTTCAGGCAAAATCGGCCATAAATCCATAATTTGTAGCAAAATTGTATGTTATATGTTTTTTTTTGATTAAAAATTCAAAATCTACAGACAGCTTTACCCTAAAAATGATATCTTAAATATTAAACATGGTTATTTTCACTCTGATTTTCACTCTTTGTCAGTAAAACCTATGTCAAATCTGGAACCATGTCGTACACTGTTTAAACGTACTTGGTCACGACATTATGAATAACCGTCATAATTAATAAATTTTCTCAAAAATGCGCACATGGTAGTAGGAGAACAACCCCCCCCCGTCCCCCGGGGGTGGGTAATTGCCTACTAAGGTAAACGGGAGTGTGCCGTTCTAATAGGTGACGTTTTCGCAAAAAATCCTTAAACATGGGTATGGTTTTGGGAAAAAACCCTTAAACATGGTTCATGATTTTGAAATTTTGCGATTTACACTAGATATTTTCGCCTATTTCATCGCTAAAATGCTAAAAAAAATGCCACTTTTCTTAATAAAACCCCTTGATAAAATAGGTACCATTTTCCGCCAAAACGACCCTTAAAAAAGGGTCGGGTTTTTCGGCTTCAGCGGCACACCCCCGTCGGAGCCAAATCTGAGTACCCCCCCCCCCCCGGGAACAAACCCGATTCACGGGTTTAGTAATATTTCTTTAAAATCGCCCGATAGCCGGTGGAAGACGGCCAAATCGCCCGATGACTGGTGGGAGACCGTCCGGGAATCGGTTAGTCATCAGTTGTTCACTGCTCTGTCGCCACGCGGAGAAAGCTCCCTCGATTTTGCCAATTCTTTACCTAAAATCGATTAGTGACCGACAGGAAATCGACAGGGCGCTGCCCGAGCATCGCTAGGGCTTTACAGCCCGCTCAACATGCTCCAAGAATCGCTGGGCGATGCCTAAATTCCAGCGGCGACCGAACAGGCTGTAAATAGGGCGCGGTCACCGATTCATTTGTGACCGTAGTATGATTTATTTCGTTGTTACTTCTTATATATTTTGCGAGATGAAAAAAACTGATTTGTAACAGAAAAAAATACTGCTACTACAAGACCTACTACAGCTTCAACCACTTCAATTATCATTACTACCACCACCACCACCACCACCATGCACTTCTTCTTCTCGTCCTCCTCCTCCTCCTCCTCCTCCTCCTCCTCCCCTGCCTCCTCGTCCTTCTCTCCTTTAACTTTCTTGCTGCGCTTAGTCTAAAAAAAAATATGCTTTTGCAAAATTATGATCATAAAAGCTGAGTACAAAATACATTTGTTTCATTAACTTCATTTTTATTTATTTAAAGATATTGGTAGTAATAACTTAAAGGAAAACGGCTTGTGTGTGTTCTGCCTCTTGTAATGCAATACATATAATATTCCAGTTGCGTGTTCCTTTGTTGAGACTAATGTACCCTCCCTACTCAAAAGTATTGCAACATACACTATAACGCATGCATTTTAAGTTGATGGGGTCTTTCTATAATGATGTCCTAATGACGTTTATAATTGGAAATTAACAAATTATTTGCGAACAAAACAATGAACAATTGTTTTTCTTTCCTTCTCTATGGCGGAGAGATTATCAAATACAGGCCCACCCACGGCAGAGGGGCTGGAACATAAAATTTGACATTTTTTCGCCTCCCTATATGGGGGTGGGGTGTTAATTCACACTAGTATCGTAATTAGGTTTCATATTTCCCGTAAAATGGTTTGAATGGCTTGGAAAGACGTCCAACAAACAAAAAGTGTCATTGTGTTCATTTGACACGGTCTCAGAAAGAAGACACCACGCCCCAAAGACGAAAGTGCCACTTAGCCGAGTTGTAGTAGCGAGTTATGGCGAGTTGTGGCGAGTTGCTTAAATGAGGAACTCGCGACAACTCGCGATAACTCGCGAAAAGCTCTCCATGTAACTCGGGATAACTCGCGACAACTCGCCACGGCTCGGCGTATCTCGGCACAACTCTTCTTGAAGTCGCGAGCAGGTCCAAATTTTTTAACAGGTTTAAAAATTTTTACGAACTCGCAGCAACTCGCGGTAATTCGCTACAACTCGAGCTAAACTCGTTATATACTCGCATTACTCGTGACAAGCTCGCAATGCACTCTTCATAACTCGTAATAACTCGCCACCTTCAAGTATATCCGAGTGACATACGAGTTTCCAAGAGTGGTGTACGAGCACCACGATTGTGTTGCGAGTCAGACTGAGTTACGCACGAGATTAGGACGAGTTCAGAACGAGTACGGCGACTTACAGCGAGTTTCCATGAGCCTGTCCCGAGCGATGCAGCTATTGAGCTTATTGAGAGTGCAAGGCGAGCCCACCCTGCTATGTCAGCTGACCTATAAAATATAGTCATTTTCATTCTGCCAGGAAATGTTTAAGCTAGCCAGAAAGCCCGAAGAGTATTATGCCATATATAGATCATACAAATATTTCCAAAATGTTCTTGCTCATTTGCGTATTCAACATTTTGATTTTAACATTTTTTTTCAAAAGGATATAAGAATACTATTTGTTTTGTCTAAATATGTTAACAACGTTCGTCTCTCGACTTTCAATAACCTTTTCACTTGCAATAGAAATATATTCTCATATCCCGCCCAATGTTGGAAACTCGAGGTCTCGGCCTCAGTTCCGAAGTCGAAAAGGAATACTTGCTCAAAACTCCCTCAGACACCATGGCCCGGATATATGGAACAATTTACCAATCTGTGTTAAACATGAATACATGAATAATGTTGTTTCATTAATATCATATATTTCTAAAACGTTAAAATTGTAAAAACAAGAGAGAAATCTCCATGTTCAAGGAAAAAAGCTTGTACAAACCCTTACGGCTATTTTTCTGTTAAAGTACTAAAGGTGCCTTTACACGAGCACAAATTTTAATTCCGCATCACCCCGCACAATGGCGGGGTGATGCGGAATCAAAATCCGTGCTCGTGGAAAGGCAGCATAAGACCGTAAAGTCTTCAGTTTTCTCACTAATACATTCAGTGTTTAGTAGTTCCATGGTAAGACCTAAAATCTTTCAGCTGACTTGTTAAAGGAACAATGCAACGCCTATCGGAGAGACACAAAGAGAGCGTTACATAAAACGCGTTTGTTCCTTTAACAAGTCAGCTGGAAGAAGTCGGGTTTGTGCGGTCAGTTTTCTTTTTATTCGAAATGAGGATCTTCGGGCGGAACTGACGGACTGTAAGTCTTTTATGTTTGATACGAATAAAAAGAAGAGTTTGTGAGTGGGAATAGTACAATTAGAAGCAAATGTTGTAAAAAGCTTAACACTGGGGCGGGAATTGAGGATCCCTGTGAACACAACTGATAATCATTCCTAATCGGGGCCACGGGATCTCATTACCTGTGATTATGAGACAGTCTTTTTATAATCCAATCTATGAGCTTGGACATGCGCGTTTGTAATAGAAATGGTTGCACAATTTTAAAGAAAAAGGTCATCTCTTGCAAATTGTATTGGGCGTTTTGAGCGTATTTCAAAAACACTTTTCAAGAAAATAATAATAAGATGAAGAATCACATGTAGACGAATTTCGCTGTTCACTGTTTTCCCTCGAGATGGATGCCACTAAACACTACGAGTATTCATGCTTCCAAGGACAGTAACAGGGGACTCTCAAAATGTTTAAGGTCTTCAACGAAAAAACACATCAGACGCATTAAGCGGTCTAGTAGTGCTTACCACTGGTCATCATACAAACGCATTATTAAATCCCAAATTTAGTTTTGGGGATTATTTTGATTTGAAAGTTTTATGCTCAAAGGTCATATCACACCAATAACAGATTCTGAATGTCTTTCGTTTTTTCATTAAAAATCTCGGGGGGGGGGACCCCGAGATTTTTCGGCACCCCTAAGATTTTCGACTATATTTTACAGTACAGCGTGTATCAAAAAAAAGTAGACACTCAGAAAAAATTTTATTACTCAAATATTTCATGATCTAGAGATTATTTTTTGATTTGAATATTTTCCCTTGGACCTAAGCTATCTGATGACACTATTGATATTGAAAGTATTTCACGCATGAGTGAGCACAGGTCACTTTTGTCCACTAGGCCAAAAATGCATTTGCGCACAGAATTGTGTTCTTATATTCAATGTTTAATGCCTCACAGACCGGTGCTGCAGAAGCTCTCACCTGATGTGCACAAGGACTGAATCCTCAGCATGCTCAGAGAAGATGTAATATCAATTTTGGGGCAAAAAAGACAAAAATTAAGCAGTGATTCAGAAAGTACCCCCCTAAAAAAGGAGAAAATGTCATGTTTGCAAGATGAACTGTGAACTGAAGAAAATGACATTTTCTTGTTTTTGAAGGGGTAGGATAGGTTGTATCTGAATCATTACTTCATTTTTACTACATTCGAAATCCTCAGCATGCTCAGAGAAGAGCTTGTATCAATTCTGTGACAAGAAAGACAAAATAAAGCAATCATTCAGATACAATTACCAACCCCCAACCCCTGAAAAAGAAGAAAATGCATTTTTTTTTAGATTCACAGTTCATCTCGCAAACATGACACTCTCTTCTTTTTATGGGGATATATCGGAATCAGTGCTTCATTTTTGTCTTTATTTGTCACAAAATTGATATTAGCTCTTCTCTGAGCATGCTGAGGATTCAATCCTTGTGCACATCAGTTGAGAGCTTCTGCAGCACCGGTTTGTGAGGCATTAAACATTGATTATAAGAACACAATTCTGTGCGCAAATGCATTTTTGGCCGATTGCACAAAAGCGGGTTGTGCTCACTCATGCGTGAAATACTTTCAATGCCAACAGTGTGATCAGATAGCTAAGATCCAAGGTGAAATATTCATATAAAAAAATAATCTTAAAATCACGAAAACAATATTTAATACATTTTTTCGAAGTGTCTACTTTTTTTTGATATACGCTGTATAGCATCCAAATACATGTAGTTAATAAGGTGTTAAGGTTATCTGAGTTATACCTAATCAGAAAGGGCGCACTCTGCTTTCAGTGTTGCC
>JZLH01S0614072.1:18627-23627 GCA_001188425.1 Eucidaris tribuloides
GAGATGGATGCCACCAAACACTACGAGTATTCATGCTTCCAAGGACAGTAACAGGGGACTCTCAAAATGTTTAAGGTCTTCAACGAAAAAACACATCAGACGCATTAAGCGGTCTAGTAGTGCTTACCACTGGTCATCATACAAACGCATTAATTAAATCCCAAATTTAGTTTTGGGGATTATTTTGATTTGAAAGTTTTTATGCTCAAAGGTCATATCACACCAATAACAGATTCTGAATGTCTTTCGTTTTTTCATTAAAAATCTCGGGGGGGGGAACCCCGAGATTTTTCGGCACCCCTAAGATTTTCGACTATATTTTACAGTATAGCATCCAAATACATGTAGTTAATAAGGTGTTAAGGTTATCTGAGTTATACCTAATCAGAAAGGGCGCACTCTGCTTTTAGTGTTGCTAGGCACTTATCTTCGGACGCTTTCTTGGCCCTGTACAAAGCACTGGTACTACCAATTATTGAATACGAAGTACCAGTGCGGCATCTGCATACGAATGCTCTGATCGATAAATCTAGTTCAACGGAGCGTCAAAAGGATGATTTTGAAGCAAGGAAACATACAAATGTAATATAAGGGACTCAAAAAACCTCAACTGTTACACCCTTTCGTCACGGCGACATTTTCTTCTATTTGTCCATGTCATTACGGCGTTATTTGACAAAATTCAATGCGACATTGTTAGTCGTGACATAACGGTCAACAGTCGGCACGTGTACACTGTCAAGTTCAAACACCTCCGGACTCGAACACAATGACTCCCTTGCTCTGCTGTCAATGTCTTCGCCCGTACATGGGACGAGTTGCCGGAGTCACTGAAATCGTGGTGGTTGAATTTCTCTTCTAGTGGAAAAAGGGTGCAATATAAACTTATGGTTAGATTATCTCACATAGTACAGAGTATAATTCTAGCATGATACAAGGAAGTATGACCATATTTGTTTTCAGTGTTCTAATTATTTATTCACCGCTATCACGATTCAATCATTCCTGGTTAAGATCATTTTACCTACATCAATCTATCGATCAACCCAATCCTTTTGTGGGTTTGTTGTAGGAACTCTGTTCTACACTTATGTAATTTATGACATATATTTTCATTCTGTCTAGCCTTAGCTGATACACATGTATTTATAAGTTAGTGTGTTTTGTGATTATTATATTCTCCTTATTTAATCTATTCGTTAACATGTTTAAGTCGTCAGAGTAAAGTCTCAACTCAAATGCACATGCTACCGCAGATGGCGCAGTAGCACTTAACCGATAACACTGTGTCTGTAGACATGTGTGAATGACGCGGTCGCGTTAATAAACGGGAGATCAGTGAGCGTAAAAAAAAAACGACCCCGCCGAAGTGGGATCTCTGGGATGGCGCTAATTTCTATTTTCTACTAGATCTTTGGAAAAAAATATGTAAAATTAACCATGTCACTAGATTAATGACTCACTTCCTTCCGTTCAGAACACCTCTTCGTTTGCCACTCATGACTTTCCAGATTTCTTCCTCTTCCTGACATGAGTACTGCCACAGAATGTTGATTTCAAATCAAATATTTGAACTATGATTCGACATATTTCATTCACTTATTGGCTGTGATTGACAGACCCGGTGTTTATGTTTGCTCTTCCTCGAAACTGGTCAGACGGCACGAGGCAACGTAATTCATTCATCTTCTTCAACTCGTTGTTTTGATGTAACTCACGCAATGAATCAGCATTTTTGTAATTCTTTAATTTTTTCTCACTTTGGTGACGAAGGTGTACATTAACCTATCATTAACTTTGTCGAAATGACTGAACTAATCCAATCGTTTCTCGTGAATTCTATGTCGGGTTATACATTCTGGGTAAACGATAGGGGTTCTCGAGACAGAAAACTTTTAAAGGAAAAGTTTCACCCCCGGGGGGGGGGGTATTCAGATTATAGTCGAACGGGGGGTGTACCGCTGCGAACTCCGAACCAATACTCGCATCTAAGGGTCCCTTTGCCGTAAATAAGCACCCATTTCTCAGGGGTTTAAAAATTTTACTTAAAAATACCGATAAATTGAAGAATAGCATATGTTTACGCGCGGAGCGCGCCGAAAATTCCAAAATTGTGAGTGTTTGAGCCCGAAGCACGCCGAAAAATGTGAAAATCTAGAAAATGGACCTATGTCTAAGGATATTTTTTTTATGAAAAGGGGACCCATGTCTAAGGATTTTTTTTTGAAAAGTCACCCTTCCCAGCGGCACCTCCCCGTATACCCAATATACGCGAGTACCCCCCCCCCCCCACCCGGGTTTTCACCAACTCAGTTCATCCAATATGTCATGCAATGGGAAGTAGTTGGCAAACTTAGTAAAGCCATTATTGAGGAGATATGATTTTTCACACACAAAAAATTAATAAATCTGATGTCGGTCTCTGTAGATGACGATGCTTCTTTAGTTTACTCGCGAAAGGTTCGGCGACCAATCGCTCTGTGGTGGTAATAGGGGATGAAAGGCGGCATTATCTAATAATTTAGTGCTTTAAACAAGTAAAAATTTAGGAGTACTCAGTTTGACCAGATTCGCCTTGCCCATTTCCTCCCAAAGATACTGTGTGCAGAGCTAGGCTATTCTATAGTCCATTGCAGTGGTAATTTCAAGGGTGATGTTTATTTATGCATATCTTGCCAGTGGCAGCATAACTTTGAACTTTTGTATTCTAGGATGTTTGTACATTTAAGCGGTGGTCCCAACCCGCCGTTCTTACAAGTGCGTGCTGTCTACTTGCAAAAACGTAGACAAAATTTTGGGATCCGCAGTTGGTGAGTACCGCCTCAGTACGGATTTTGGGGGAGCACGCAGACACTCCGGAGTCCGTACGTAGCACTTTTTAGTGCGCACGACAACTTTAGTTGCGTTCGGGCTGCTGTCGGGCTTCGGATTCACCCCCAGTACGGGCGCAAAAACTCGCACTTGCACGCTCTTACAACATGCGAGTGAGTAAGTACATGTACACTGTACGTGAACAACACGTGTAAGTACGGCCTCCGTACGTGGCAATCGTACGAAGATCGTACGTTGTAAGCATGTATCCTCGTGCGCAACGTACGATGCACGCAAACGTGCGAGTGACGTGCGTTGACGTACTCCCTCCCTGCTCTTTCCACTCCCTGCCAACATATTAAGAAAAACGTGGTGGCCCTCACCCAAAAACTTACAGACTAAAAAATACGCACGGTGGGTTGTGACCTGGGCTTTAAGGACTACTATGTAGCTCAGATATCAAAGTTTTACTTTTTTTTATTGCAGTTCCAAAATGTTAAATTGTGTCTTTAACCAAAATTGTTCATACTTTCACTGTGATACTGCTAAAATATTTTTGATCTACTGAATCAATATTAATAGATGATGAACAGGGTAAATACCCAACAACTGATTTATGTCATGATCAAAGGGTGTCAACACCGGCTCCCCTTTTGCACGCTTAATCAATAGGCTAATATTATGGAGCTTCAATTAAAAAAAAAACTCAAACTATGATATCTGAGCAACATAGTAGTGTTCAAATGGACAAATAAACACCATAGAATACAAAAGTTTGGAAAGAGATGCTGCCAATGGCAAGGTATGCATGAATAAACAATTTCTACTCCGGTGGATGATAAAATAGCCTAGATCTGCACACAGTAAGTCTATGGGAGGAAGTAGTCAGGTGAATCCGGTCAATTTGAGTGCTTGTACATTTTCACTCTTTTAAAACACCAAATCATCATTTTGAAATACAAATTTTTCCGGGCTTCATGTCTAGACCTTATCAAAGACACCTGGAGCATGGAGTACAGTGTATTATGTGGCTCACATTTGTTTTAAGTGTGGTAAATGTTAGCCAGTGGCTTTAAAAGTTTACTTTGTATTACTGTTCATACACTGGTATATTGAAGAAAATAAGTGTACCATCTATAAGCACCATTAGCAAAGAAAATGAGTTCGGAGATCAGTTTTTGTGGATTTACAGTGACCTTCGTTTATAGTATCTATGTTTTGATTATTGTCTCCTGGAGACGAACATTTCTAGCATGGAACACACAACAAAGGGAAGTGTTTTGTGCCATTTTCAAATTCTAGGTAATAATTGATCTTCAGATTTGCCTTTCGTAAATAGCCTCAGGGCATTAGTGATGTGTTTCTGTGCTGCGGGAGGGGTACAAATGAGATTCCCTGCCTTTAAACATGTTAACATTTCCCATGCGATTGTTCGTTTTTTACCCGTGAGACATTTAATATCTTGTTTGTTAACAGCTGCTCTACGTCGGTTGTTTGCTGGTTCTCGTGCTCATCATTGTATGTAGATTTACGCGCATCCGGGGGTGTTTGGGGTGTTCAAACGACCTCCTTTCACAAAAAGGGTGTTAACATCCGTAAATACCCACTTTTTCCGGGAACCGTCCCCTTTTCAAACAGACGGAATAAATGGTTTAGGGTGATAAGAACGGCAGAATCTTGAAAGTATTTGGCCGACATTTTTTTTCGTCGTCGTCGTACCCACATTTTTGTGTGTTTTGGTTTGCTATTAATTTGGCTGGTTTGGCTGTTTGACAGTTAATGGACAAGATTGGCCAAGAAAAAAATGGCTGCGGATGAACCCCCCCCCCCCCCATTTGAAAAATCCTGGATAGACCTATGATTATGCCTAATCGTGAGCTCATTTGTTATGTGGGCAGTTCTTGGTCCTTAATACCTGCCGTGTTTGCATATCATTTACTATTGTTGCCACCTACGTATACGCTGTATTTGTAAGGATAGATAAGCGACAGATGTTACAATAAGCCTCTGATCAAGTCGTCAAAAACAAATGCTTGTTCACTCTGATTTGAGGGGGGAGGGGAGATGTGGATAGAATGAAAATAATGAGCAGTCCTTGAACTCAAGCTACATTGCTCCTAAACACCGCAATTTTGAATTAACGCCATAGATTTTGCGCAATACTAGTATAATGCACCAGGATTAGTTTA